>CM049600.1:10792418-10962192 GCA_026979955.1 Megalurothrips usitatus | reverse complement strand
ACGAAACGACTAGGAGCTTGGGTAGGCAACCCGCAGTACATTTCGGGCACAGTGTACATGCAGCAAAAGCGGCGAAAACGAGTCTTTTGGTTCCTGGAGGGCAGACACAGAGAACGAGGAAACAACTCGTGGATCGGGCGGCGGGTTAAATGTTTGAAGAACCGCTGCAGACGAGGAAAGGGTTTTTTAAAACCACGACGTCTGATTGGGCCAGGTCGGTCATGTGACAGCCTCAGAGGAGGCCGGAGTTCCCTGACCGTACCGTCCCCGACCCTAGCCCGCAGACGGCTGATCGCTTCTCTGGCCAATGAGCGGTTAGTTTACCGCCAGTTCTCCACGCTCATTGGTCCAAAAATGGAATCAGTAGCTCTCATGGGAGAGCTCGGTTACCTTGCGTGCCATTCCCTCCACAGCCACAGCTGTTTGTTCTGAGGGACGACGAAATGGTGTCGCCTGTTGTGGTTAAGAGCCCTTCATGATTTGACTCTATTTACTTAATACTTTAAGCAACGAAAATGGAGTACAAGATTGACTGGATTTTTCCCAAATTGCGGAGACCGTATCGGTTGTGTTGGAACATTGCAAGCTCAATAACTGTCGTCGCAGTCGGAATTTTTAGCAAAATATTTTTAGGTTAGTGATGAAAGGTCTGCTATTTGTTGAGGTGCCTCTTTATGGCTCCTTGGTTCTTCCTACTTGAAGAATGGAGGATGGCTCAATAATATTTTATGCTCCAATTAATGGTATTATGAATCTCGTAGTCTATTCTGTAATGCTGTACAATTGAACAATCTCTTCTCTCTTGGCTGAAGAAGCTGGGATTTTAATTTCAAACATGTGCAACATTGAGAAGGAATGTAGGCACCGATTAAAAAGAATTTGAAGCCATCCAACGTATTAATGTTCCTTTTTATACATTGTATATATATGTATATATCCTTTAGGCATTTCCTGAGAGAGCATGTTTGTTCATGTTGCAGAATGGCTCAATACTACTAAAGTATACAACAGAGATGTCATATCACAAGCACTGAGCAAGAGACCTAAAAATATTCCGCTCATCACAGTCTCTAATCACCATTCATGTTTTGATGACCCAGGATTGTGGGGTATGTTTAGTTTAATATGGTTTGCCTTTTCAGCTTACTGTACTGCTGCCCCAAACTCAAATGTGGTGCACTCTTTTTACAGCCAGTCTAGAGTGGAGGCATCTTCTGAATCGGAACACAATGCGCTGGTCTCTAGCTGCTCACGATATTTGTTTCACAAATACTGTCCATTCCTATTTTTTCATGCTGGGCAAGTGTGTTCCTGTCGTCAGAGGGAATGGTGTTCACCAAGTAAGAGAACTGAATCATATCTAAATAATGTGGTTGTTACAAGCCACAGTACTAATCAACGTCTTTTTTCAGGATGCAATAAACTTTTGCATTGAAAAGCTGAATGAGGGAGAATGGGTCCATGTGTTTCCAGAAGGACGTGTTAATATGACCAAAGAGTTCATTCGATTGAAATGGGGTGTTGGTCGTATGGTTTATGAGTCTCCCACTGTTCCCATCATTATTCCTATGTGGCATGAGGGTACTGACACAGTATTACCAAATGAACCTCCTTATTTCTTGAGAGTTGGGAAGAAAGTAACGCTAGTGTATGGTGAACCATTAGATCTGTCTTCATTGGTTAAGGAACTTAAACAGAAAAATGCATCTGACATTGAAGCTCGAAAAGCCATTACTGATGCTATTCAGGGCGAGCTTATGAAGCTGAAGGAAAAAACTGAAAAGCTTCATTTGAGGTCTTGACACACATTTTTTTATCACTATAAGTGGTATAAAGATCTCTCCTAAAAATTAGGAGAGAAAGAGAGATTAGTCATAGTTTTCTCTGTATTATTCTCCTTTTTTTTTATTGTTTCTAAGTTGTTTTGTTAAATAATTTTAATTATCCTTCCCAGGATCTGTGTTAAAGTATATAGTTATATTGACTTTACATTATGGTAACCTGTCTTTATCAGGGACTTGCCTTTAAATTATTTATCTCTCTTGCTCAGCTTCAGACTGCAGAAGCTTTGACATGCATGTGGAAATGACTTGCAGTGAAACCAAAGCTATGCTGAGATATAATGTAACGTTAGGCGGTTGACTTCATTTGAGAACAAATTGTGCAGTACAAACGAAAGGCATGTCTAGTCGGCCTTGTATGGCATTTTGGTTTAACCATTCCCTTTCTGCCTTCAAGCAAGCCACTGCAAAAGCAATACCATTGCCAGTCAGATTTGTTTATAACATCATTTCATTTTTGTGTTGTTTGTTAAACCATATACCACTGTATCTCTTCTTCAGTTGTGCTCCTACTGTTCTGATAATTTCTGTGTAATCTTTTTCATGATCATGTTAATTTTGAGTATGTCTCAGATTTAGAATTTAATCTCAGACCATATTGTGATGTTTCAAATGTAATAAGGTAATTGTTTTTAACTTACGTAATGGTGGAATATTGGTGGCCTGTGGAAGCTTTCACGCAATATCCCTCGGTCAGAGTTCCAATATTACTTTATCCTCAGCCTCTTAGTCTGAATCTTTTAAATTTCATTTTGTCCTATTTTGGGCAGGAGGCAATGACTGTTGTTTTTGTTGTTTTTATTTTAAAAAACAGTAGCATATAGTGTTATCTGTCTGCTGGTTCCTATAACCAAGATAAACTAATTAAAAAAATATTTTCATGATATTTTTTTTCTTTTCTGCCTCCTATGTGAGTGTACATATGGAGGCAAGATTCCATGAAAATGAAGCTGGGAAAAATCATGGAGTGCAGGCAGATTGTTTTCATGTGCCCAACAGTAGGATTGTATTGCATGCTTGGCTTTATAGGGTTTTTCCATGACAGAAGCATTCTTCAACAATATTTCCAAATGTGATGGATACTAAGAAAATCCTATTTGTGTATTGACATGGTGTACTTTGTAGTTTGATAGATGTAGGCCGTTTTCCTCCTTTTAGTTGTGTATCTGACATTCAAATTACAGAGGTGAACAGTAAACCCTGGTGAACATCAATGACCAATTGAGAGGTACCTCAAGGAGAAACATAAGGACATTGTAGTGTGTGAAATATTTTATCATATTGAAGTCATCAGAGCTGCTGACTTATCTTGTTCATTAGAGCTATTTTAGTACGCACAAAATTTGTGTGAACGCTTTGCATTCCTGAATTACTTATGGTATTCAGCTTGTTCACCAGGGCTGTCTGCTCTGCATATTGTGGCTAAGTACTATGAATTGATTGCATTTCTAAGTAGATTCCCAGGGACCATTATTGCTTGTGCAAGACTCTCTTCGTCATTCTGTTAACTTACTGAAAATCAGAGATAAAAAATTGACCAAACGTAGTTTAATGTGCATTAAGTGTTTACTTTGACATTCAAAAACTTTTTTTGCTGCAATCAAATATTTTGACTTGGGGTACAAGGAGCCAATTTACCAAAAGACAACTATATCGAAATTAACATTAGTTTGGGTAATATGATACAATATTTATGGGATGTTCAGAAAGAAAATGTAGTTTAGTTCATTTTAGTGCAGCTATAACTACAGGTCCATTATTTGAGGATATTTGAGACACTTGAATTAAAGATTCAAGGTACACCTAGCTAATTTGTGGCTCAATTGATTAAGATTCCTACAGTATGAACTAGATGATACCAGAAAATTTAACTTAGGCATTTATTCATTTTGCTTTGCTGTTCACATTAAAAACTGTTGAGCAGAACGAAAAGAGGTCATTCTATGAAAAGAAAATACACTGCTACGATTCCGATACATGTATCCCTTTCTTTTTCATTCCACCCCAGTCCTATCTCTCCTATCTCTCTCTCTCTCTCTCTCACTGTGCCGCCATGGTTGAAGAGGTGGCAAGCCTTATCTTGGCCATGCAGTCTAATACCATCCATGGTCCTTGGCAATTATTTTTCCGTTAAACTACTAGATCCTAAGAACAATAAATATCACACTTGCACACCTCACGTATTTGGGAAGTTTTTCCCACACTGAAGGAAAGCCTACTTTGTGGTGAGGTTGGCCAACTTTTCTTCCAGAAGGCTCATGCGCTGTTCCAGCAGTTCCACAGTGCCCTTCAGCAAGTTGATTGTCTTGGCCTGCAAATTTTGTTCTGCAGAATGTTTATTGTGGCAATCACAGACTTGGTCTTTCCTAGTAACAGAAGAGACACAGGGCTAGTTTGTAGAAGCTAGTTGTAGAAGCTGGTAGTATTGACGCAAGATAGAATAATATGATAAAAAGTATCCATTTGAACACAATAAACACTTAATGGTAGGTTTGTGTACTTACTTAGTAGTCTGACTTCTGTCAGTGTATTGTATAACATTATCGTTTTCAGAGTCAGAATTGCTTTTGTCAAGGGGTTGGTTTACTGTAGTTACCTTGAAATTTGTGTAAAAATTCTAATTTTAATATTCAATTTGTTTTAACTACAGAAAAAACTGTCAAATGAACAGTGGCAACAAACCTGAACATTGGGTTGTTGCAACTCCTTCAGAGCTGATCTTGCATCAACCTTGCATTTAACTGGAGAGTTCAGCTCGGCAACTGTTTCATTCAAGCTAGAGGCTTCCTCTCCAAGGGCTGATTGCCAATCTTCAATATCAAAATTTGTTTTCCATACAAAAACCTGGCAAACAACAGTTTTTAAAAATGATTCTTTTCATTTAATTTAATTTTAATTTTGTTTCCCTACCTGATTGTCTATTCCTGATGATGCAAAATACTCTCCTGAGGGAGAGAAAGCAACTGCTGTGATAGCACCTTCGTGGCCTTGCAAGGTAAAGATGGGCCGCCCTTCTAGAAGATCAAGAACCTAAAGAATGTAAATGAGTAAGATATCAATCAAACAATAAATCAAAAACCTTCCTCGTTCTTATTTAGAGGAAAGATAAATTATTCACCTTCATAGTGGCATCTTGACTTGCTGTGAGCATGTAGTTACCACTTGGATGAAATGCAACACGGTTCACAGCCCCTTCATGACTGCAGTAATGTTGAACAACCCTAAGTGCGCGGACGTCATATATTCTTGCGACATTATTTGAGAGTCCTGCCCCAAAACATGTTCCACTAGGATGCCATTCCACATTTACGGCATGACCTGCAAGAGGGGTTTTGGCAACCATCACACTTCATAGAGAATTGGAAAATGCACACAATCAAAGCAACACAATACCTTTGCTTTCTTGAAAAGTATGAGTACATTTGCCAGTACGTGGATCAAATAGTTTAATGGATTTGTCATCAGCACAAGAAGCTACTTGACTTCCATCTGGTGAGAACCTTGCACATCGAACCCAATTGCTATGCCCATGAAGTGTCAACACAAATCGTCGCTTTGCAACAGACCAAAGCTTAATGCTTTTGTCATCTGAGGAGGTCACCAGTTGATGTCCATCTGGAGAGAAATGAACTGAGCGTACACTACCCGTGTGGGCACGAAACTCGCCAGACGTCCCTCTGACTGCACTTGGCACCCACAACCGAACAGAACGATCACGAGATGCTGAAGCAACAAGATGTCCAGAGGGTGAAAAGGTAAGATCTAAAACACCATCAGTGTGACCAAGGAATCTGGACAAACATAAGGGAAAAGTTACTTTACAATATAGTCGAATACCCAAACCATTATCAATTTCCTGTCATGCCCCAAAAAAGGAAATCTGTATCACACTAAAAATTAACCAAGTTACCTGAAAGCACGAACTGTCTTGTGAAAATTCCAGAGCATGAGAGAATTGTCAAGAGAACACGATGCAAGTTGTTGTTGCGCTGGATTGAAAGCCAAAGCTGTGACAGAGTCTTTGTGCCCTCTGAAGTGTCGTTCTAGCGATGGGCAATCTGATGTGGTCATGGTAAAATCTGAAAGAGAGACAAAGTGTTGGTATGAAAATAACAATTACAAGCATGTAATGTTAAGAACCCTTTCACAACAACTGGAATAACAGCAAATCACAAGAAATATATTTTGATCTGCTTAATGGCCCGTCTCAGAGGTCATACCGAGGAGGGGCGCAAGTTCTTAAAGCGCAAAAGCGATCGTCTCCAGAACAGCAGATTTCGACAAGTTTGAACAGGAGAGCTCTCCTGGTTCCAACAAGTTTCAAATACGATTTTTGAAAGTTCCGTTGTTCCTTTGTTCACAACTGGCACGGACAAAGTAGCATCGTTCGTTAATCCAGTATCCAGTCGTGGGTCGAATGCGAAAGCCAATACGAATGTGAAGTTAGTCGGTGTGGAAGAGTGTGTGTTGGTGTCATGATGGCAGGTTGTCTAAGACCGGCGAATTTTTTAGAGAACGCGATGTATTACATATTCTTTCAAATTTTACCTCTAGTTTTAGTAGTTCAGTTGTATCCAGCCAATTCTGCACCTGAAATAGTGAGACCTAGGGGTGTTGCTATCTCAAGTAAGTAGATTCTGTGGTTCTTATCTATGTGCTGGTCGTCAAGACCGTTTTGTCCACCGTTGCAGATTTGACTATTCTCGCTGAGCCTGTTGCGTTAATTTTCAGCAACACACCAAGCCTTTAACACTTGCTCTGTTGCCACGACATTGTTTGTCGTATCCTTGCTTCGCCACGTTAATGCTATATTACTGGCTTTGGCATTAACCTATGCTGCTGTTTTATTTATTCTTCTCATGCCAACTGTCAATCAATAATGGTTGTTTGGTCTTGTACTTTACAGGAGCCCCATTATACGATCCAGAAAAAGACTTTAAGTGCTTCGATGGAAGTAGAACTCTGCCCTTTTCCATGGTCAATGATGATTACTGTGATTGTCCTGACGCATCAGATGAGCCTGGTACATCTGCATGCCCATCAGGGTTTTTTCACTGTACTAATGCTGGGCACCTTCCTTTAAACATTCCATCTTCTCGAGTGAATGATGGTATTTGTGGTACGTACAGTCTGTGTGTAAGGATCTTATTTGTTTAGCATTTGTGACTAAATCATTTCATTTTTTTTTAATGAAACATAGAAGTAGCATTTATAGAATCCTCAGATTGATGTTTGGAGAGGTTCTTCTCCAATTTTTCTAATGATCTTATGGTACCACGTCAGTAAATAAGTTGACTTTTTCATTGTTGCTTTTCTTCTCTGTTTGACCACAGATTGCTGTGATGGTACTGACGAGTATGCAAGCTCAGTTGGCTGTGATAACACATGCCTTGAAGATGGGCGTTCTGCAAGAGCAGCTGCATTGAAACTTGCTGAACTCACCAAACAAGGAAACGAGTTGAGACTTCAACTTATCAGACAAGGCAAACAGCTGAAAACTGATAAAAAGGTTGGCTTCCAGATTCTGTGTTTATGTAGGAGGCTGGACATTTTTATTCTTTAACTGGTCTCTTTCTACTTTTTCCCATTTTAGTCTCGTTTAGAGCAACTACAGAAGGACCGGGAGGAAGCATCAAAAATAAAGCAAGAAAAGGAGTCGCTTAAAACTGCTGCTGAAGATCTTGAAAAGGCTGCTTTAGAGAAATATCGCCAGGTGATTGATTACTACTGGAATCAAATCACTTGTTTCTTGAGGGATAAGGTAACCCATGCCTACCTTATACTTTTTTCAGGCTGCTGAAGAGGAAAGAGCGAAGCAATCTTCAGCTGTACAAGAAGAGCAAGAGGCATTTGAACAATTTCAAAGATTAGATTCGGATCATGATGGATTGTGAGTTGAACACATTTCAAGTGTTGAAGAAGTAATTTCTGGAAAACTAAATTTCATCTTATATTTGCAGCATTCGTGTTAGTGATCTGCAGTCTCGGCAAACTTTTGACAAGGACAGGAATGGTGAGGTGTCAGAAGAGGAGGCAATGGTTAGTAAGGCTATATTATTATTGTCTATAGTGATCACTAGTACAAGTCCATGATTTAGTTTACCCTTAATTTTTCTCTTTTCCAGTATTTCTTAGAAAATGATGAGTTAGATTGGAGCACTTTCTATTCCCAAGCATGGCCCAGAATGAAACCTTTCATATTAATGGAGAAAGGGTTGTTCACACCTCCGTCAACACCTCCACCTAGTATTGATGCACCGGTGAGTTGCTACCCTAATGATTCCCCAATCAGAAAACTGCAGATATGCACTGATTTAAAACTGTAAATTGCTCTGTAATTTATTTTTAAAGAGTGACAATGCTGAGGAGTTCCCCCCTGACAATGGTGAAGAGGATGAAGAAGAGGAAGAGGAAGCAGCTGAGGTGCCGGATGCACCTGATGCAGAAGGAGAAGCTACAGAAGTGAATGAAGAGCCTCCTCAGTATGATGACAGCACTCAACAGCTCATTGAAGGTAAATTCGATTAATTTTTTGTTGTAAAATGGTCTGCATTGTGAAATGATTTCCTTATGTATCTGCTTTAACTTTCCTTTAGAGGCTCGCAAAGCTAGAACAGAATTTGAAGAAGCGGACCGATCAGTCCGTGATGTAGACCGTGAAATTCGTGACATTGAAGATGGACTGGGCAAAGATTATGGTGGAGAAGAGGAGTTTGCAACCTTACAGGGACAGTGCTTTGAATTTACGGATAGGGAATATACGTACAAGATGTGTCCATTTGATCAGGTAAGTACTTGTAGGATATACATATGTATGTGTATATGTATGTGTATGTAACTTTGGTTCGTGTTGTCTCTAAATTGTATTGCTATTCCCATCTGTGTAGGTCACTCAAACTCCAAAAAATGGTGGTGCAGACACCAGGTTAGGAACATGGGGAAAGTGGTCTGGTAACCCTAACAAATACTCTGTTATGCTGTTTGAAAATGGTCAAGGATGTTGGAATGGACCTCAGCGGACTGCAACTGTAAGTAAATGTACAAGTAAAAGAATAATTTGAAGAAGCCCTAACTGTTATTCCTAACTTCCTTCTTATACTTTTCTTCCATTTGACTGCTTTTTAACCTTTTTTCTTCTCTTCAGGTAAAGCTTGTGTGTGGTCTTGAAAACAAACTTACATCTGCTAGTGAACCAAATCGTTGTGAATATCTATTTGAATTCACTACTCCTGCAGTGTGTGTGTCACAATCAGAAACAAGCCAACATGATGAACTGTAATACATTGAGATTAGAAATTAAATTTGACAGGGTTTTGAAATAGAACAACTGATTTCTGTAGTTGTTGTTTGAGAACACCTTTTTGAGATAATGATTCCCTGCATGATGGAGTATTAAAAATATAGTTTCTTTTATTCTTTTACAAATGGAAATTATGGGTGTAAAAATGTAAAAAGTTAGCTTTAAGGGCACTTCACTCAAGCAGTTCTTCAGCCAAGTCAAGTATTGCTCACATCTTTGAGAAGGAATTGTGGAAAGTGGCTGTAGTAGACTAGTTAGTGCAATTTGAAGATTCTGTGCAACAAGTTTAAGTTGACTGTGATTTACAGAATGAGTGGGAGGACTTGTGTCTTAATGTAGCCTTTCTTTGCTTTAATGTGAGTAGTGGTCTCATTCCAATTTTTACTAAAGTTCATTATGAATATTCCTTGAACAAGTTGAGTTTGAGCTACATATATTTTGATGTTATGATTTTAAATAACTAAAACTTGTATTGGTGTCTTCTTGTTTTTTGTTTTCTTTTTGAGACTACTTTTTTTTGTCTGCACATAGTTGAATGGAATTTCTGTGGACGTTATTATCAAGGATCGATGAACTTTGTTGTTTTTGGTTTGTCTGAACCTGACCCTGGGACCTTTCACTTTCTTGTGCTGTGATAGACTGAGCCATATTGAACTGAAACATTAAATGAGCAATTTTCTGTTAGCATTTGCATCATTACAATGTGTCTGGATATTCACTTCTAACTTGTTCAAATATTCCTAAATGAATTTACCTGTTAAATGCATGTCTTAAAGTGTTACCACTAGTTGTTCACCAATGCAATGGTTCTCTTGTCACTCCCATTGAGTTCTAGTATGTGCATCACAATTAGTAGGTTGGCATTTATTTATGTCTCTCAAAATGCTGGGTTGATGTTAGAAGGTCCCCATGTAGCTCATCTCATCCTTTCCGGAAGTACATTTTTTATGCATTATGGCAAGTTTATAGAATTAAAGGTTATTTAAGAAGTGTTGAAATCCAGCCTGCTGTTAATTATTGCTGTCATTCCTACCGATCGTCCATAAAATAGCCTGACATTCCCCGAAGAATATTTGAATTAATTTTTTTATACTTGCTCCTCTACTTAAAACAAAGAAAAATTTTATTTGCTGTGTTTCAAGGAGTCTGCGGTATTGTCTGTTTTGCAATTCTTTTTTTATATGATATGTCGATGTAAAACAACTGTTGCTGGCCATGAAATAAAGAAATACCAACTCATTATGGTACACACCCCACTTCAAAAGCGTATGTATGTGTTACCCTCTGCGGCCAGGGGTCGGTTTTCTGTCACAGAGAGAATAAAGAAATGGCAGTATTTACAAACACAAAACATTTAATGATTGAGCATTAATGGTCATACATTGCAGAGATATTACATGAACAAAAGATGGTTCCACTAGAATGGTCGTACATTACAGAAACAAATAAATAAAAAGAACTTTTGAGCCCCTCCAGGATCCCAACAGTTAACAAGCTTCTTATCCCCTATCTGGGTCAGCCAATCTGGATGATTAAAGTTGGGAAGAAAAACAATGCGAGTTAGGACTTCAGAAAAAGTTTTAAAAAAATGAACTGAGTAAAACAATAAAAATACCTGAAGATTGTAACCCTCTCTGAGCCAGCAATAGCTGTTGTATCAAGAGGAGTCAAAAAACCAAACTGATAGCCACGCTTCTGTTTGGCAAATTTCAGAAGTAGTGTCAAAACAGTTTGCCTGTTCAACATATCCTGTTTCAAAAAATTGTAAGTCCATAAGATTAGAAGATAGAGGACTGCTGAAAAATTTAAGACATGCCTAATAAGCATTTCTCTCTTACCATGAACACATCAAATTCATCTAAGTAATAAAATGGCAACTCTGTCACATTCCACAAAGCTATGACAAATGCCATTGTAGCGTAAGATCGCTCTCCACCGGACAGTGAAGAAGTACCCAGACCTGCTCTTTCACCTTCATCTATGGGACCGACAGAAATTTCCAATAGCCGCCTCTCAAAGTTCACCCTAACATTACCCTGGATGAACATACACAAACACACAACCAAAATGTAAAATCAGAGATAAATAAAAAAAAAAGCAAAGGAAAAAAAAAAACACTGGACCCATTTCCTTTTTCTATATTTCTATTCTTAAGTACTTACAGTGCAATTTCTGTATCGCAACACTCTTGTGAACTGGTGTGAAACAACACCACACATAAGGTTTTTTTGTGTATGGTAGAGGCTCTTTCTAGCATCAAGAGCACGCTTCATGTGCTACAAAAACAACAATCAGAATTTCAAAATTAGTCTCAGAATTTCATAATTTACAGGCATTACAAATCAACCCCATTCAGTATTAAGGCACCTACTGCAGCATTTTCTTTCAAAGCTAAGATATTCCTCTTTGTAGCATTGTAAGACGCGAGCTTTTCATGAAAATCTTTTCCAGTCGACTCTGTACTCTGTCCCAAAGTTTTTTCCATACTGGCAAGCCTCTTGGTTAGAGTACGAAGTTCCTGATCAATTGTTTTGATATCCCTGTTACATAAAAATTGGGGTAGATTAGGAAAAATCAAGGAAAAGGGTAAATAGATTCACATCACAACTATAGAATCACCTTTCAGTGGTGGACACACTTGTGAATACTTTTTGCTTCTCCTCAGCCTCTGACCGCAGGTGATCTTCTAGCTTTTCAGCCTTCTCTTTAGCCTTTTCATGTTTTTCTTCTAGTTCTTTGCACTCCTTATCAAACTGAGCCTCTAGTTTCTTTGCTTGCTCCAGTTTGCGTTTTTTTCCTACTTGGGCAGACTGAAGTTCCTCTATTTGTTCTCTGCAGGAGCTTTGTTGCCTTTTAACTGCGTCCATTTTCTCACTTATTTCATGCTGCTTCCTTTGAAGCTCACTGCCCACATTTTTTAATTCTGACTTCTCCTGTTCCAAGGCGGCTATTTTGGAGGGATATTCATTAAGATCATTTATCTTCCCTTGTAACTCTCTTTCTTTGGTTGCAAGTTCTTCTCTTAGTACAGAAACAGTGTTGGTGTCCGGCTGCTCGATGTCTTTGAGCTGTTCCAATTTGGATTGGACATCAACCACTTGCCGAGAAATGTTATTAAGGGTGGATCTTGCTTGTCGTACTTTTGCAGTTATGTTTTCAAGACTCTTGGAGGCATCACTGACATCCACAGTTACAGTCCGCAACTTCTCCACCGATTCGGCAATCCTCTGCTGAGTGTCCCTAAATGAGAGCAAAACAAAGGATTATGGACCACTCCACACATGGTATTGCCCCAACTTTGCTCCAAACCTACCTAATGATGTCATCTCGTGATGTTTGCAGAGCTGTCACAGTTCGTTGAGGTGCGGCATAGGATCCGAAACGTGGTGCAGGCATGTAAGAGTCTCCTTTCAAAGTAATAGCCCTAGTACAATTTCTAGGCACAGTTCGTGCATTTGATAGATTGGCGAAACACTCCCTATCCGTTGGAATGAGCAATGTCGACTCAAGTTTACATTGATCAATAAGCAAATTATGAGCAACAGCATTTGAAATTTCAACCATGTCTAGAATATTACAATATTCATCTGTTCGAGCTTCGGACATTGAAGTATCATAAACCTAAAAAAGAAGGAAAGTGACAAAATAATCACATGTCAACATGGATTTAATGTTAATAATGTGGAGCTGGCCATACAGAAGAAGTAAAAGTTGTTCTAAGAACAGCAGGTTTTCTTCCCCGAGAACACAATTTATTTATCATGTTCTGCAGAACTTTCTGATCTTCCAAATTGTCAACAACAAATGTGTCCAAGCGTCCTTTAATTACACTCTCAACCGCCAATGCCCATTTAGGGTCCTTCACTTTCACATATGACCCTGCATACAGAACAGATTATGAAAGTTACCTCAAGACCACTCGGATCAACTTCAATGACATAGTAATTAAAGAATATTCAAAGAAAACAACAGAGTCAATTTACCAATGGGACCCACTGGTTTCTTCTTGAATTGTCGACTAGAATTTATTTGTCTTACGAGTTCTGGAATGGAAGGTCCAAACAGAGCCAAGTTATCGGTGGATGCTTGAAGTTCTTGAAGCCGATTTGTTAATTTTTCTAAAAGAGAAAATTTTTACCATGACAGCTCACATGAATAGACTAACATAGACCAATTATACACATTATCAAAAAATAATGCCTACTTTTCTCTTCTTCGAAGTTAACCTTATTTCTTCTCAGATGACGGAGTGTATCAGTGACATTATGTTCTTCACCCTGAAGATTTCGAATTTCTTCTTCTGTAGTTTGACGCTCAGACCTGTACTGCTGCAACAACCTCTGCAACTCGTGTATTTCATCCCGCTGCTGTCGTCGTTTATCAACATGTTCTGGCAGCATCCTATTGGATGGAGAAGAATTTGCATTAGTTCCTCACAGAAACACAAGTGAAAGAAGAATGATCACCTAAAGGAGATATGATGTAGGAAAGTATACAAACTTCTGTTCCTGAGAGCGAATTTCGTTTTTATATTCAGCAATGTTTTCTTTATCGCTTTTCAATTCCCTTTCAATCCCCTCCTTCTCCCTTTCAAAGTTTTTCTGCTTTTTATTCGCTAACTGATATTTCTCCTTCAAAGCTCTTATGTCCGTATCTACCTCTTTGCGTTCTGCTTCAAGGTTCTGTAGTACAGCTTTTAAAGATCTAAGAGAAATAAGAATCATCATTAAGTATCATACTATAAAGACTGCAACAATCGTGCTCACAATCACAGATTAGAACAATACAACTTACTCTATTTCTTGAAGAACTGGCTCTAGCTGTTCTTGAGATGAGAGCATTTTGCTTAGTTTCTCTTTTTCCTTCTGAACTTTTTTTTGCTCACTTTGAATTTTAAGAAGAGAGTTAGACAAGTCCCTGGTCTGATATAGAAGATAGATAGCATTAACAGGAAGTGTAAGCTACCATGCAATTATGTGGACAGCACACATTAATAAAGGGACAAAAACAGTACTGCAACAATGATTACCTCAGCCCACAAAAGTTCCATCTTCAAAACATCACCCTTTTCCCTGTCTTTGTCAAGACTTTGTAGCATTTCATATTTTCTCTGTGCTTCTTGAACTTCAGCATTATTTTCAATCAGTTGCTGGCGACAAAAATGGAATTACAAAGAATGATACAATGATTTCTAAACCCCAACACAGGATCACTTACCCTTTCCTTCTTTCCTATCTCTTGGTTTGTTCTTTCAACAGCTAGGTTTATTTCAACATAAATTTTTTGAAGAGTTTCCAGATTAGTTGCTCTCATGAAGAGATCAAATTTTTTATCAGCTTTACTTTGATTTAGAAAATGTCTTGCAGTATTTTGATCAAGAACACTAATAGGGTTATCAACTTGTATACCCAGTTTCATTGTCATCGTTCTCAGATCTTCCATTTTAGATGATATTAGCTTGCCTGTTCATCAAACATATAAAAAAATTAAAACAGTAGATATATGCCTTGTAAAATAAATAATAAAGATTACAACAAAAAAAAAACCATACCACGCTCTGATCTCAACTTCACACTCGACCCTCCCTGAGATTGGATGGTTCGGACAACAATAATTTTTTCACCATACTCTTCCTTCTTGTAACTTAAAGCACCTGCATTGCTTACGACACAGGTGACTCTTGCCATGTTTCGGCCATGTTTGACGAAGTCTATAACAGCACAACAAAGCTTTGTCTTCACACACTAGAACTTTAAAAAATGAGTAGACCACATGAGAAAAAATTAGATCAGACATACCTTTTAAGGCTACACCTCGTCCTGTAGTACTTGCATTACCACCGAGTGCAACTACTAGTCCTGTCAAGATGGCACTCTTGCCAGACCCATTTCTGCCAACAATGAAGTTAATCTCTTTGTTCAATGTGACTCTCATATGTTCATGACAAAGAAAGTCCTCTA
Organism: Megalurothrips usitatus; assembly: GCA_026979955.1. Classification (NCBI taxonomy): domain Eukaryota; kingdom Metazoa; phylum Arthropoda; class Insecta; order Thysanoptera; family Thripidae; genus Megalurothrips; species Megalurothrips usitatus. The sequence continues at coordinate 10,947,091 of CM049600.1, read as the reverse complement.
GGATCACTTCAAGAATAGTTCCACTGACAACTCGAGGCTGAACATAAAACAGAAAGTGGCACCAAGGTTTGAGGGAATGTTACTAATTTACAGCTGACATAGAAAATTGTTTGATGAAAATATTAACCTGACGGCTTGGGAGACTGGCAGGTGGCTGAGATTGGGTGAATCTGCCCCGTTTAACAGGGACTGCAGAGGTTGTGGGCGCAGCGTCATCTTCATTGATTTGGTCAACCTCCTTCGTGATACGATCAACCTCTGCAAGGACAAAGAGCAGAGATAGGATATGCAGATGCAGTGCAACGGGAAACGAGCAAAGGAGCCCCCGGCATGCGCCCGAGGGGTATACGGTATTCCCTCCCAAACTCTCGAGTTTAGATGAATCACAACAGCATACGGAGGTTAGGGCGGTCTGAATAAGCGTGTTAGAAAGCGGGTATTGCGAGATGCCGAAACAAACTGACAGTTCACACGCTCGGTACAGAGACTGCCCAAGAAAATATCGTGCAAGATTGTGGCTGTCACGAGCCACAGGGAAAACGGCACCGGGAGGAAAACCCGTACTCCCTCCAGCGGCAAACGTACCTCTCTGAAAAGCAGCCCTGTCAACTGCCTGAAGAGAGTGGAACGTATACTGTGAGTTCTCCAACGACATTATGCTTCTAGGGAATCAGGCCCGACCCCTCGGGCAGACGATCAAAGTTCCTAGCGCCACCGGTTCCGCGTCCGTGTCCGCTCACATCGATCGATCTGAAGGAAAATCGGCGAATGACGACACTCGGACAGCGGGCTGCTGCAACAGAGACAACGGTCGCAGAAACAGGGCGGAGACGCGGAAGTGAAAGGTAGAGGCAACACGCGACACACACGCCAAAACAGCAAGATGCAAAAAGCGCAAAGGCTAGCACGCGCGCGCAGGCACACCACACAAACAAGTCAAGACCAAAAAGCCCGGGCGTTTCACGCGTGGGCTCTCACAGGTGGGAACAAGTGTGCTCAAAAATGAAGCTCCACTGGCGCGCAGGGGAGCAGACGGCAGGCAGCCCCGGCGGCTCAGAACTAGTGGGGGAAACGTCTGCAGCTGCAGTAAAATCAGATCAGCACACCACACAGTCTTTCAACAAGTCAAGTAAATAGTGTCAAAGAATTAACTAAATACTATAAATTATCAGTATTAGCCATCTGCTCTCCCAACCCCCAGCGCGTCCCCCCGACGGCACACACAGCACTGGCACCTCCCGCGCCACCAGTAGCCGTGGGGCCCCCACCGCCACCGCGCGCGAACGTTTTTTCGTTGGCGGCGGAGCATCGAGTCCCACGGGTGCCACGGCGCGGCACTGCCTGACTGGTCCTTCTATGGCGTACGTTACATGATAATGCGGCTTTACCTAACCCAACCTCAACTAACCTAACCTAACCTAGTGGGAGGTGGGTTTCTTTGTTGTGGGCCGGGAGAGCGGGGGAGAGGGAGGGGGGGGGGGATCGTTCCCGCCAAAGCAGGGTACCCAACCCCATCAGTACAAGGACGAGGGGCCGAAAAGGCAAACACTTCAAGACCGTAGGCTGCGAAAAACCGAACGTGGCTGTCGCCGTAGTGTTATGATTTCAAACCTGTTTGGAAAGCCCCAAAGAGGAAGTGACTCGAACGCAGGGGTCGAGGCAGGTTAGTGGGGCGGTGTTGGTACTTTGCGTACCGTTGCCGCGCCAGAACGTGGTGCAATACGAACAGTGCCGCACTTTTGAGGGAGTTTTATACGTACGACCTTGAGAGCCTGTAAGGAGTCTCTCTAGTACGACCAGGGTAGACGGCTATTTGGGCAAGACCAGTCTCGGATACGGCACTCGTCTTAAAAATATCTCCAGACTCATTACGACGCAAAGGTGCAATTTACATCTCGTGTATGTAAAATACACAATGAAAAGCTGAACGTTGTATTTCTCATACTCACGTCGCTCTGCCGCGGCTCGGCACCGGCTTAACGAAAATTATCTAGTTTTTGTTGTGGTCCTACACAGTGGCACGGCGCAGTGTTTCAAGCTTGGTTGGCGACCCCCGGAACACTGCTGGCTGTTGTGGTTTTCTCACACGAAGCAAAGGCTCGGAGGGCCCGGGGCCGACATTCGTTTCAGCGAAAATTCGGTACAGCTAACGCCGGTACCGCAAAGTGTCGTTGCCGCAACGGCTGAAGTCGAAGCCGCAATCGCTAAAGGCTTGTCGCTGTAGCTAAATGTCGAATAAGCTAAACGGCGCAACCGCTAAGCGTGCCGCTGAAGACGTTAGGTGTTCCGGCAGCGGTCGCCACTCAGTTAGGGGTTCCGCCGAGCGCCAGTGTCGGTACCGCTAAACGCCGCAACCGCTACAGCTAAGCGCCACTGTCGCTGCAGCGAAGGCTCCACCGACACCTCGGTTCGAAAGGGGGACTTGGCCAGCTTGGCTTGCCGGCGGCGTTTGCGGGGGCCTCCGGTCCCCGCCTCGAGTCACTAGAGATGTGTCCGGTGGTACATATTTCTGTACGGCACACGCAACGGCCAACCCTAACCTAACAAATCTAACAATTCTCTTAAAACAGAAACGCGACGAAATTTAAAAATTGCGACCACCGTACGTTTGTTTACTCCACAAAAGAAGTCTTCCATCCGAATTTGAACTTCCTCTGTCACCGATGAGTCTGCGCACACACGTCCGCCCGAACGAACAGTCGGCGGCTCCTCTCCGTTTCTACCGAAACGTGTCGGGACGGGCTAAAAAAGGGTGAGTGTGTGGGGAAAACTAAAATAGCTTGCCCTCGGGAAAGGTGCCGCCGTGCAATTGTCTTTCCGCGGGATCGATCCCGCGAAAATATATTGAATTATTGTGGGGAAGTGAGGAGTGGCCTCGGTGGCTGCCCGCCCGCATCCGCCTGCGGCCGTGGCGAGCCCAGCCAACCAGTTCACAGCCAGGAACCAGCGCAGGGGTAAGTTGGGAGCTTTCAACCGCTGGTTTCACCAGGTCATAAAGCAATAGCGGGCCCGCATTTCCAGAGAGGCTTGCGAACGGAAGTGGCAAACCAAGAGATACTTCCAGAGCAGAAACAGAGTGAGAAATCGCACTTAGCGACCCGCCCGCAGCGGAGACAAGACACCCTGTGTCGCATCCGTTCTCGAGCCTCGTTGGCGCAGCACATCGCAGGCTCAAATTTGACCTCTGCCCGTTTCGTCGTACCCGCCTCACACGCTCCACTCTCACCACGCACGCCTTCTCTCTTTTATCCCTCATTCCTACCATGTCATCAACATGCCTCCGTCCTCCTTCCTGCCCTTTGAACTGAGCGGATAGGTGGGGGGGGGGGGAGAATCTGGCGTGTTTGCTATAGGTGCGTTGGCTTTCTTTTCTTCCCTCCTCCATCTTCAAAAGGAATACCCTCCCCCATCCCCCTTCCTTGTGCCTCTTTTTCATTTAAGTCCTCGTGAATAAGACGCCGTGGGGCCAAGCGGGCGAGCCGTGCGGCCAGGCCGCGCCATCCCTTTGTGAGCCAAAGACACCCCTGGTGGCAATCTCACCTCACAAAGCTGCAATGCATATATAAGGTAGGGCGGCGCCTTCCAGGACAGCGACAACGCCGACGACGGCTCCTTGGAAGGCAGGCGGTGGGGATGAGCGACGGGCGCCCCCTCGGGTCGTCTGAACCCCCCCCCCCCCCCTCCCGTCTCCTTCCTCATTTTCTGCTTCTTGTGTGTTTTTCATGAAAGGGCGCCTTGGAGCCACTCCCCCCTCCGTGTTTTTCTTCTCTCTCGCACCCGTATGACCTATCGCCGCGAGGGCTTTGCGCACCCTCTCCTCACGCCAGGCAGCGCCAGGCCGCGCCAGGCCCCGCCCCGCCCCGAGCGACATGGCAGCAATGAACAGCCATGGACGGCCATGGGCTCACCGCGTGGGCTCACTGCAGACACCGTCAGAGGCAGCCGGAGGGAGGCGGACGCGGGGCGGGGAGCCGCGAGCAGCCGCGGCACTCGACACTGGCGCACGCACGGCATGGCCGCGGGCCGCCGCGGGCCCGCGGGCAGGAGTGGTCGGAGGCGACCCCGTGCCGCATCGGAAACAATGTGTGATTGGGAGCGTGCGGCGCACGGCGCGGCCCCTCCACGGGAGAGTACTACACGAGGCGCCTCTTCAAAAATGCCCCTCGAGCAGCAGCAGCAGCAGCAGGGGAAAGAGACACAATAAAAGGAAGGGAGTCAAACTTTTTGTTGCGTGTTATTGGCAAAGTGGCGACACACACTCACAGACACGCGCTCGCACACGCACCCATACGCACGTGCACGCTCGCGGAGTGCACTGGAGCACGAGCTCCGGGGCCGAGGGGTGCAAACACACACACACACACACACACACACACACACACACCTACACACATACACACACAGGCACATACACAAAACGCACCGAGGGGTGGCCTACGTGCCGGGCGTCGTGATCCGCCCTGCGACGCGAATCGGGAACAGAACAGCCGCAATGGGACCAGGCTGTTAGTTTGGAGTAGGGATACATTCCTGAGAGAAGTTTAGATCCGGAAGCGGAGAAGACGACAAAAAGAGCATAACCGGATCCAGAGCGCGGCGTTACGAGGGGTATCGCAGCAGGGAGTATCTCCGCCGCGGGCGCCATGCGAGTCGACTGAAAAATTTGTGGGGCTTAGCTCTCGCTGCTGATGTGTCACGACCATCTGGTACGGTCACACGTTACATGTCGGAGGTGGTGTCTCTTAGGGCCCCGCGGCGGCATGACCCTACCTACACATCGCCAGCGAAAGCTAACCCCGCAAGGATGACGCCCGCGACGGAGACACTCTCTGCTGCGTTACCCCTCACAGTCACGGGCAAAGTATTTCCCAGAAATACTACATCCATGCTCACAGTACGGCGTTCTGGATCCGGTCATGGCCTTCTTCCTCACTTCCGGTTTAGACTTTTCCGGAATACCCCATTACTCAGGACCGATCGTGTTGGACAAAGACCGCGACACGAGATTCTCTCATACGCAGGCCGAATTCGAGAGTTCTGTCTACTTTGCGTCACGCAGTAAAACCCGTTCCTCGGCGCGGCGGGAACGGGAGGGGTCCGTCGGCGAGGGTGCGCCGCCGCTGGCCGCCGTCACCATCACCACTTCGTCGCAGCGTGTCGCACAAGGCGGCCATTTTGCCCGCTGCCTGTCTCTCTTCCTCCGGCTGGCCCCCGCCTGCCCCCGCCGAGCGGAGGGAGGGAGAGGGACGCCTGCGCAGCCTGCGGGCGGCTGCGGCCTCTGCTCTGCGGGGGGTGGGACGGAGTGTACGCGACAGGGATGGCCGCTTCGGTGGCGCGGGGCGGGGTGCGTGGCGGAGGGTGGTCGAAATGGCACTCCGAGGTGGCAGGGCAGGGCGGGCAGGGCCGCGGCGGCGGCGGCAGCCCCGACGGCGCTGCCGCGTCCCCATGGCAACGACGCCGTTCCATGTTCCACGTTCGGCGCTCTCAGACCCCCCACGGCCCACGGCCAGCCACCGCGGACCCGGGGGGCGGATCCTGAGTGACCTCTCGCTCCCTACTTGTGCCCGAAGAGTGTCCGAACCAGCCACGTTCACCCTCAGCAGGGTATTCCGGAGAAGTCTGGACCAGAAGCGGAGAAAATGACAGGAATAACGCAGTACAACGGGGTCTAAACGCGGTATTACTGTACTACGAGGGGTGCCGCAGCAGGGAGTATCTCCTTCGCGGCAACCGGCCTCGAGCCGACCGATAATTAGCGATAACCTACACCGCGTTATGGATACGGTACGCTCTTCTCGTCAACTTCCCCCTTTCCGGCAGGAATGCCCTATTCCGAATACTCCACTCCCAGCGTTGTCGCCAGGAGACGTCGACTGGGCTTAGGCGTCTTGGACACGCGTTTTGGATATACTAGGAAGCATGGGCCGGACGATACTTTGCAAAAAGAGGAGCTGCCATAGGAAATACCAAAAATATGCCTGGCCGAAGCATGCGGAAGAGAGGGTGCAGGCGGGTGCGCGGCGGCAGCGGCGTGCTGAGAGGGTGTGCGTACATGTGTACCGCATTCCTCGGCGAGGCGGTGCTTCAAAAAAATGATATGAGAGGGTATTAGGACTCGCGCGATACCGCCAGTGCACATTCCTACGGGAATGATTGTCCCGCCGAATACCAAATACCGGCCCTACCCGTGGTGCTGCGGCCTGCCGGGCCCTGCGTTTGGAATGCACCGCCCCCTCACCCCCGATCACCCATGCCCCCCGGCACCCAACATATTACATGTTTAGGCAGACAGTGCAGTTATTGCCGGTTATTGCCGTGAAATACGTACATTCCATTTCGTGGCGCTTCGGAACCGAACTGTAATAGTATTTTTTATTCGGTTCCGCGGCCGCCAGCGAGTGTACGCTGTACGGGTGGGCAGGGGGGGGGGGGGGGGGGGCGGCAGGCGGCAGCGAGGGGTGGCGGCCCCGGCCTCGCCTCGCGCCCGGAGTTGTGACTCTCGAGTTTCCGCTCAATTATGACGCTGCCGGGGCTCTAATGCCACATCGCCCGTGTTTTACGCGCTTTCATTTAATTTCAGCTACCCCCCCCCCCTGACCTACCCCCGCCCCTCCCCACCCCCACCCACCCCCTCTGCTCTGCGCTCGTCGCGGCCGCGTCTCGAATGACGCGCGCGTTTGCGCCGCGCCGCGCCACGCGCTGCGCACCGCCATTTCGTGTCGCCGAGTTGGAATAGAACCCCGGGCCGCTGCCGCTACCGCCGCCCCCGCCGCCCCCGTCGCCTCGAGGGTCGCGGGCTCGGAGACGGAGTTTGGGGTCTGCATGCTGGCGCCGCTGGCTGCTCTGCCTGCTCCGCTGCTCAAGTGCGGCGCGGCCTGGCGGGGGCTTGGCGGCGGGGGCTTGGCGGCGGGGGCTTGGCGGGGGCCGGGCGGTGGCCTGGCGTGGCGGGTGCGCCAGACCGTCGACAAGACCGTCCACGACGGCGACAAGCCGCGCTGAATAAGTTTTGCATGTGCGGCCGGGGAGAGACTTTTTCCTCCTACTCATTGAGATTTTTTTTGTAATGCAGTTTTATTTTGTTAATCGTTTGTTTGGCTCCCCCCCCCCCCCACACTTTTCCGTACCTGCTGCCGTTCCGTGCCCTTGCTACACATTGTTATGTCGGCGGATGCGCGGGTCCGGCACACGAGCAACGCAGTGCGACAGCAAAATGCGAGAAGGCCGCACAAACCCGGAAAAACAGCAATAAGCCTGAAAAAAGTGTCAATAACGGAGTGGAGGTCGAAGAAGGTCGAGGTTCCGGGAGGTTGGTGCGGGGTGGAGGCGAGACTCGAGGAGACTCGAGGCCCTCGCTATACTTGTCGAGGCCGCGTCTATCCTGCACGCAAGTTTTCCGCTCTGCCAAAAACAGCTCTGCAGGATGCAGCTGCACGCTGACCTGTTCCTTTTGACGCGAAAGAGATACATACGTACTGCTGTCTCAGTCGCACTCAGACACACACACACACACACACACACACACACACACACACAGATTTCGGATTGATGATGATGATGATGCGGGCGATAGCGGAGGCGTCCGGCCTGCTCGCTGCTCCAGTTCTTTCAGTTCCTGACAAAAGCATTCTGTGTGTGTGTGTGTGTGTGTGTGTGTGTGTGCATCCTGCAGCAGCCCGGCGCACTCAGACGATTGCCTTCGGGACATATCTCCTCGCCGAGCATTAGCAGAGAGAGAAAGAGAACGCGCTTGCTGCGCGTCTCATCCATTCACAGCGGACTGATTTTCGGGGGGATAAACAAAAGGGGAGCATATCGTTGTTGTGTTTTCTTTCTGCCGCGCGTCTGCCTCTGTTTCTTTCCCTCCCGCCCGGTTCCGCGCGCGTCCAGGCTCTCTTCCCGGCGGCGGCGGCGGCACGTCAGCAACCGGCAGCAGCAGCGCTGCCCGTGAAAGTGCGTTTAGACTAACCATTCGACGGACGACCTGTCCAGAACGTGCTGTCAATTTAAACGCCGGCTTTTATCCATCTGCCTGTCACGCGCTAACACATGGCTAACGGACGGAGGCGCAGAGTTCCGCAGAAGCACCGATAACTGAGCGTTCCCACACTGTCGAAACCCGTCTGCCTGGTGTTCAAAGAACAAACTACGCCCTTCCCCGATCACACTCCCACTACGCTTGTTAAAATCTTACTTTTCGGAGCACACCATACAATGTTTAAAAAAAGTAATTTTAAAATGGCTACTCTGGAAATGATTAGGGCTATTTCAGAATAATTTACAATATGTACTGTTTTAAAATGACAAGATCATCGACGATAAGCAACTCTGAAATGACGATACCATTTTTGAAATGATTTTTTGGCGGATTTTAGCCATTTGAAAATGGTTTTTATCATTTCAAAATGACTAACCACTTTCATCGGTCAATGGGTCAGCCATTTTCATTGGTTAGCAGCACTTGCTGCTAATTAATGACTTTTTTTCAACAGTGTATCGACCCGGACCGTCCACGCTCGGGCGCTTTTCAGCCCTGCAGTACCCCTCGAGTGCAGCTTGCGCGCTGCTGGCGGGGCCCCGCGGAGACAGTTTGCACTGCACTGGCATTGCCTGCCGCGCCCCTCGGGCCCCGCGGGCCCCGCGCCGCCCCTCTGATCCCGCCGAAGCCCCCTCCGGCGGCGGGGCGGGGCTCAGCCGCCGGCTCTCGTTCAACTGACTTCCCCCCGTCTACAGGCTTGTCAACACCACGACTCGGATAGGAGCTCCCAGTACGTCTTGTTCGTGACAACGGCGGTATTCGGTGTCAAGTGCTATGCGTACTCGTCGCTGTTCGTATAGGCATTTCCAAAGGGTGCTGGGAAAGGGGTATAAGAAGAATAACTTTCAGAAGCGAAAGCGGGTGGTATGAGAAATCACGCGGTGAAGGGCCGCCATGCGGTTTCTCATACTGCCCCGTTTCTGCTCTGGAAGCGTTCGTGTTTTCTTCTTCCGTTTTCGAGCCTCGTTGGAAACGGCTATTCCTCGGCCGACACAGTGTAATAAGCAACTTTTGCATCCGCCGCCGTCCCTCTTATTTTTCTTGCGGCATATTATCTGCTCTGAGGCGGCCCACAGTATCGCAGAGCCGGCGGGTCGGCGGCCGCGGCAGGCCGCGTTCGCGTCGCAGTCCTTGCGGGCGCGTGGCGCGCGGCGCTTCGGATGCCCTCAGCAGCACCAAGTGTGTTAACTAAAAGGACGGGGTTGCCAACGTGCCACGCCCGCGTGTTAAGTCCCTTGATCCTCTGGAAATGAAAAGGGGGGAAGGCGGGAGAGGGTGCGGGGGTGGACGGCGTGCAGCATCTCGTTCCCTCCCCTCGGGACCCGTTGGGACCCCACCCTGCTCACCCCTAGCGCTTCCCGCCCCGCCCCTCTCCGCCGGGAACGAAATGAAATCCTTGCCACGGCGATCTATTTCACAGACAAAGGCATTTGATTCCTCCGACCACCCCACCCCGCCCGCCGTCTGCTGTCTCTCTCCCGCCCTTATCCCTAACCACACTGTCGTCACCGTGCCCTGGGAGAGGGAGCGAGAGAGAGAGAGAGAGAGAGAGAGAGAGAGGAAGGGAGGGAGGGAGGGGGGGGGGGGGGGAAAGAGAGCTTCATCAGAGCCTAAACCCACCCCCGGGGGCTGCTCCACCGCTACGCTCGCCCCGCTCCACCCCTGCAGCGCCGCCACCCCCGCCAGGCTTTGCCAGGCTTTGCACCCTTCTGGACCCGGCCCAGCCCGACCCAGCCCGGCACAGCGGGCCCTGGGGGTCGGCGAGTGACGCTCGTCCCAACACCGCCGAAAATAGACCGAAAATCACATCAAAAACCAAAGGAAGACAAGTAAAAACGAGTGTGCTGCTCGTGGGGCCCAGGCCCGTACGGCGGACTTGTTTCGCCTAGGATAGCCTGGATCACCCAGAATGGAGCGGGCAGAGAACAAGGAGCTGCGTCACCGGGCCGGCGCGTGAGATTGTCTTCCTGCGGGGGCGGGGCGAGGCGCACCCCTCGGACAGCGACAATAATACCTCGCTCTTCCCCCCCCCCTCTCTCTCTCTCTCTCTCTCTCTCCCCCCTAGCTTCACGCCAATTTCCTGCTCACTTTCCAGCGGAGCCAGCGGTGCGCTGCTGCCCTATCTAGGGCTGCCCAGCGGGGCCCTGAGTCCGGGCGGATGGGAGCGGTCCGCGGGGCGGCGGCGGTGGTGGCCGAGACGAAGGGCGACACACCAACCGACCCGCTCTGACCAAAGGGGAGGCCCACTGCTGTGCTCTCTCTCTCTCTCTCTCTCTCTCTCTCTCTCTCTCTCTTGCTCTCTCTCGCTGCTCCTCCTGTGGCCCCTGCGCTGGACTCTGCGTTGGGGGCGACATTCGCAGACGGGAAAGATGTACAGAAGCGGACGACGAGGAGAGAGAGATAGAGAGACAGAGAGACAGGGAGAGAGATGGAGGATGGGCGAGGAACGGAGTGTGACGGGGAGGGGAGGAGAAGCCGGTGGGGTGACAAGGGTCGGGAGGACGCTCCGCGCTCGATAAGGGAAGAAGGGGCGGGCCGAGGCCTTATCTGTGATTGGCCGGCCCGGAAAACTGTCAACCCAACCTTGGGTCGTGCCGTCTCTCTCGCTCCCGTACGTGCGGCTGCGAGGCGGCAGAGCCGCGGCGTGGAGGGGGAAGGCAAAGTAATGCTCTTCACTGCGGGTCTTCCCCCACGCCCCTCCCCTCCGGGGAAGTCCATGCCCCGGTGCACGGGTGCTGTGCTCGTGCCCTGCGGAGGCGGGCTCCCCTCTATGCGCCGTATCTAATTTCTACCAAAGTTTCTAGGATCCTCACTTCGCGCTTCGCCGAACTTGGTTTTCCGCTAGAATGCCGTGACGACACTGGTTCATCTGCTCTTCATGACCTTCCCCTCCTGCTTCTGCTACTAGCACTGAACGGCATGAGTACCTGCATATAATACAGCACACACCCACAGTTCGTTGTTCTCAATAACAGCGATGCGCCGTCTATTTCGAACGATGTGTATGTCGGCGTGTTTTGACGCGATTGAAATATCTTTTTCTTCGTCGGTCCTCCTGACTGCTGGGCGCCGCCGGTATGTGCCGCCCCCTGGCGGTGGGTTGGGGAAAGTCCAGCATCCGCAGCAGCGGCAGCAGGAGCAGCAGCCACCCCAACCCCAGGACGCCTTAGGGCCCGCCACAGGGCTCCCAACGCACAAGCAAGCACCCGAATCGAGCACAACATTTTATTTCCTGAGATCCCTGCTGATTGGGAGAAGGTAATGAGTGAACTTTGACCATTTTTGCATTCTTCGGACTACTTTATTTTCTGTAGCATCACACAATCATCGCGTAACAACTCCCCCACAAGGGTATTTTCGGTGGAACACGTGTGGCACGTGTGTGGTGTTTCACTAACCTAACCTATTTCTTTGTCTAGTGGTATTTCCCGCCGGTGGTTGTCCCGGTCCTCTGCACGATTGGGCGGGTTCGCCGCGCGGTGGACCTGCAGTGCCGGCAGAGCGGCCCGGCGGACTCGGCCCTGCCCTCCCACATGTAACGATGGAGTCCTGGAACAGATAGAGCGGTCTGCAGGCCGTGTGGCCGACGTACGCTGCGTCAATGGTTGAGGGCAAACCGCTTCATTTTCATTGCGCTCAACCACTCAACCTCCCTCTCCCTCTCCCTCTCTCTCTCTCTCTCTCTCTCTCTCTCGTGTGCATGCAAAGGCGTATGATATCAGCTCTGCACGACCCCACCCCTGTGTGTCTGTTGGCGACGACAGCCCCCCCCCCCCCCAACCCCTCCCCACACACGCACACATGCAAATGCGTGCTCCATGGAGCCAGCCACATTTACGCGACTAAAAGCCCGCAGCCCAGCAGTCTATACCAGTACGTCATTACCCACCCCCTCTCTCTCTCTCCTTTCTCGCTCTCGCTCACTCCTGCTTCCCTATTATGCTCGTCGTTGGCCCCTGAACCCCCTTTGCCCCCTTTGCAATATAAGCCCCGCGCGAGCGACGCGGCAAAGGAGAGACCAGACCTATTACACTGGACACCCCCAGCTCTCTCTCTCCCTCTCTCTCGCTCACAACATACATTCACACGCGCACACTCTACGCGTTTTCTCTCTCCTCGGAAGCCGGCGCCAGGCAAACTCTCCCAACGTTAGAGAGTACCGAGTTGCGATGCGGTGCTGTTCGGTTAGCATGAGGACCCTTAGTGGCCTGTTGTAGTGACACGTTTTCGATCGGTCGCTGCAGTGGCTCTAGACATTGGATTAGACAATGTCTAGTGCACTGACACCACGGCGTGCACGACTGTCGCGGGTGATGGCTGAGCGACAGGTTCGGATGCCGCACTGCGCCATGCAAGGCTTCCGGGTGGCATTGGACGGGCGTCTGCGGGGCGACTTGAACGCTGGGTGAGCGTCCGAGAGGCACACGACATAGTGTGCGCGAATGGCGTCCAACACGGACATTTTTGCGGTGCAAGTTCTTCGAATAAAAAACATGAACAGCAACAGGAACCCGAGCGTACACTGTCATCGCAAGTTTGATGAATCTAGTAATCTAATACGTTTAGCTCTGATGGAGAGCAAGTGTCATCAGTCAAAAATACAACACCTAGAGCCGCAACTACCATTGCAGTTGGAGCTTCATCACAGCCAAATGTATTGGCTTCATCACACTCTGCTGCATTGACCATCACAGATGGAGCTTCATCACCAGCTGGTTTGATGAACTCATCACGGTTGACTTTGATTAGTGAAAATGCTACAGTTTGTTGCAGCGGACAAGGGATTTTATCACGCTAGAGTTTGATGCACTGTTGTACATTATACTTGAACTCGCAGTATCGTGACCGTGTATTATTCCCGTCATTTTATACACGCCGATAAATAAAAGCTGAAAACAAACTCAATACCCCATAACCGCGGTGGGACACATTTGTTTGGAATGATTGACATGCGTCCGCCTCCGACATTTCAGCCGTTGCCGCCCGGACGGCCGTCCCGTCCCCATGGGAACCTTCCCCGTCACTCATTGCTGCCTCCGATGGGTGCCGCTGCCGCCGTGGTGATGGGTATCATGAGGGGGTGACGGCCGCCGCCGCGGGCCGCCGCCCCGCACCCAGCACAACAGCGAGGAGGCGGTCGGCAAGATGCTGCGGCGAGATGAATGAATGGGAAGAATGGTGTGTGTGTGTGTGTGTGTTTTTACGCATTATTGTGTGTGTGTGTTTTACGTATTGTGTGTGTGTGTGTGCGTGTGTCCGCTCTCTTCTCTCATCGCCGCAAACGGTTCGCGCTTTTACTTTGTGTTCGCGTTTCGCGCGTCCGCCGCTGCTGTTGGTCTTCTTCTTCTTCTTCTTCTTCTTCTTCTTCTTCTTCTTCTTCTTCTTCTTCTTCTTCTTCTTCTTCTTCTTCTTCTTCTTTTTCTTCTCCTTCTTCTTCTTTTTTCTTTTTTCTTCTTTTTCTTCGCGGATAGCGTTCGGCGGAGCAGCAGCGCACTTTGTGCGCGCCGATATTGAATGATGCCACCCAAACGCAGCGCGGAGCTAAAACCATCTCTCTCTCTCCCTCTCTCTCTCTCTCTCTCTCTCTCTCTCTCTCTCTCTCTCTCTCTCTTCCTGTCGTCGGCATCCCATTGTGTGGGCTCTGGGCCTTCCCTCCTCCACCGCACCGCCCGGCACCGCCCTCCCATACGCACGACACAACCAAAAAACGCGCCCTTGTTTTTGTTTTGCGAACGCGCCGCCGACGGAAACGCCGTCAGGCGGGGAAATGTCTGCGTTGTGCTGTGAACCCTTTCAACTCGCCGCGACGCGGTGGCGGCGGGGACCGCGGGGCAAACTCAAGACAGCGCCAGTAAACCTTTTTCCTCAATTTGTCTTACCCTTTTTTTTTAAAAAAAAAAGCATGTACTTATTCATGTAGAATAATTTGGACTTGAAGATATATCTCGCCCTCCCGCAGAGAAAATACGTAAGTTTCGGGACGGCTGGAGCGACGACGGCCGCGACTATTGCGTCGGGCCCGCGGCGCCGGCTCGTCCGCCGGTGACTTTATTTTTGTGCGGTTGGTCGCCGTGATGAAATGAGGTTGCAGAGGGCGGCGCTGCGTCGAAGGGTCGGCCAGAGGGTCACAAAGGGTCGCCCAGCACCCCGGCCCTCGGCCCTCGGCCGTCTCGTCCTGTCCGGCTATTGAGGCCGGCGAAATGGACGCATCCATATTAAAGCGCCCCCCCCCCTCTCTCTCGCCCACTCTCTCCACCCCTTCCCTATGACTCCATAATGTTATGAGAACATGAGGGGTGGGCGTGCGACGCGGAAGGGGTGAAAGAAAGGCCGCGCACTAGCTCACGGGCGGATTGCGGGGCAGTATGCAAGGAGACGGAAAGTTTTCCCCCGTCTGGTATTTGAACCCGGTAACCTCACCTGCGCGGTTATTCCTTGTGGCGCACGCAGCGAGTGCGTTAGATGTGCACGCGCGCGCGCCCCCATGTGTTTGTGTGTCCGTTTGTGAGAGAGAGACTCTGTATGCTCTGCATGCCCTGTGCGCGAGCACTTACTGCTCTGGCTCCATATTCTCTGTTCTCTCTTTCTACCTCCCTCACTCTCTCACACTCTCTCTCGCTCCCTCTCTCTCTCACACTCTCTCTCGCTCTCTCTCTCTCTCTCTCTCTCTCTCTCTATCTATCTCTCTCTCACACACACATATACACTTTGTCTCCACAAAAGCCGTAAAAGAGACGAATAAAAAGGGGCCAAAAAGAGACAAAAAGGAGGCAAGGGAGCACGGAGAGGAACCAACCCGTGGGCGGCGGCAGGCGTGTATGTGCGGTGTCCTTCTCCCCCGCCGTCCTCCGCTGTCCTCGAGCGTCCTGTGATACATGTCAGGGGCGTACGGCGAGCCAGCACACACACACACACACACACACACACACACGCGCGCGTACATAGAAAAAATAAATGGTGCCGACAATTATCTGACGACCGGAATACACGACTGGAGAAATAATCGAAATCGGAGTGGAGCGAGAATAATTCCGATGGTGGGATTATGGAATAACTCTGACACGGTGTGATCGGATACCCGGCTGCTGCCCATAATCACATGCAGAGGTATGCGTTCTTGGCAACCCGCTTTGTCGTAAACATTCAATAATTCTCTTCCCGCATAAGGTCCCGTCTCCGCGCCCCCGCCATCGCCTGCTATGCATACCACCCTCCCGTCCTTCATAATCCCTTCCTTTTTTTCCCTACCCCTCCTCCACACGTTTTCATTTTTCCCTCTATTTTTTTTTGTTTATTTACCCAGGAGCACGTATGGCGACCCAGAGCTCCGCGCCCCGGGGGCGTGTATGGCAGTGGACGGCACCCAAGTGGATCAAAAAAGGAAACGGAATAAAAATAAAAAATAATAAAGGAAAAAAATACACGTTCTGCAGATCCCGCGCGTGCGCTGACACACGCGCACACTCACACGCACACACACACGCGCGCGCGCGGGGGCTTACACGCGCACACCCTCGCACGCACAAACACGCATTCTGCTTCGGCCGCGCAAAATTCACCTCGCTCCGCGAAAATGGCGTGTCTCTTTCAAAAGGCCCTCCACTCCAGTTGCCCTCCTTTTCCATTTGCAGGGCCGCGTGTGCGTGTGGTGTGCGTGAGTGTGTGTGCGCGGGAGATATGCAGATACTGCCGCCCGTCGCAGCTGTGGCCCTCAGCGGAATGCGGGGCGACTTTGTGCCAAGCAGGAGGCACAGAGGCGCAGACAGATTGAAAGAGTGCCATGTGCGAGCGATGTGTGTGTGAGTGTGTGAGAGGGAGCGGAAGGGGCGGGAAAATGTCCGCGCCACTCTCACTGGCAGCTAAGCACTATATCACCGCATGCGTACTGTGAATTCGACTTGGCGGTGACAAAACGAGGCGCATCTATAAATATTTGTGTTTTTATTCAGTGTATTAGTGATGTGTACTTGCCATCATTCAAGATTCAATCCAGGTCTGCGTCTCTCTCTCTGTCCCCCCCTCTCTCTCTCTCTCTCTCTCTGTCCCTCTCTCTCTCTGTGTCCCCCTCCTCTCTCTCTCTCTCTCTCTCTCTCTCTCTCTCGCCCGTGAATGGGGACACGTACTACACATGACGAGGACGCCGGGAGTCAAGGGGATGTAGTGCTGGTAGCGTCACGCCAGGCCCCGCCACGCCACGCCACGCCAGACCAGGCCGTGCTCCCACGGATTTACCCCATCATTAAAATCCATGAAAGGCGTGAGCACTCTAGAAACGAGATATGGCGGAATTGAGGCAGCAGAGAGGGAGGCAGAGTGCGAAAGGGAGGCCGGGAGAGAGAGAGAGAGACAGAGAGACAGAGACAGAGAGTTAGAGGGGGGTAAGAGAGAGAGAGAGAGAGAGAGAGAGAGAGAGAGAGAAAGAGAGAGAGAGAGAGAGGAGTGGGGGTAAGGGGTGAAGACAGGCCGGTGAAAGGGGGTGAGTGAACGGGGGTTAGGTGAAGAAGCAGGAGGGGAGGCAAGAAGCACAATTATCCCACCCCAAGGCTCAACTTTCTCCTTAATACCTGTGGGTCGTAGTCTAAGAGGGGTCGTATATCCCGACGAGGGGAGGGGGAGGGGGAGGGGGAGGGGGGGGGGGGCTACACGGGGCTGGACCGCCAAGAGGAGGACTGGGGGCACAACACCAGAGGCCGGAGGGGGTGCCTTTTAGGAACGCACGATTCCTCTCACCAGCTGACGGGGTCACCGCCACTGAGTTCTTTTCCACAGTTTAAAATTTTCGCGGTCGGTGGTACCACTCCCCCCGCCCCCCCTCTCCTCCCTAAAATCCAAATTTTATAGTCTATGAAAAACAATTTCCCTTTTTGCTCAACTTGATCTCCCCAAAAGGAGCAGAGGGATGAGGCATGGAGCACTTTTTGGAGGGAGGTAGCGGCGGTGGCCGTGGCGCGGCAGATAGTGCCAGCATGTTCAGTTTGGATGAATATTCCAGAGCGGCGTTTGGCGGCGTGTGGCGGCGTGTGGCGGCGTGTGGCGGTGTGTGGCGGCGTGTGGCGGCGTGGCAGCCCAGGCGCCAGGCCGGCCGGCAGTATGACTCGCCCCGGCCGCCGCCCCCGCCGCCCCCGCGCACGGCCCGGGCCCCACGGACTGTGATGCTCGCCCCTAATGGGGGATGATGCTGGATTGCCCTGGGATTGCCGGGCATTAGTGCGGGCCGGACGTCCTGGTGCACGCAAAACAAATCCAGCCCGGCCTCTACCACCACCGCCGCTGCCACCACCACCACCACCACCACCACCATCACCACCACCACCGCTGCCACCACCCCGCAACGCTGTCAATTATTAAACGAGAGACCCCCATGTAAGCCGTGTTAAACGACACTCGTGTCCGGGACGCAGGGGTGGGTGTATGATGAGAACTCCCTCTGTGCCGCGCACACACACACACACACACACACACACACACACACACACACAGAGGGTTAAGTGGGCGGCCGCACATACATGCACTGACCCCTGGCCAGCATTATTGCCACTCGGACACATTTTGACTGCGAAGCTGAGGTTGCGTGCGAGAGTGAGAGAGAGAGAGAGAGAGAGAGAGAGAGAGAGAGAGAGAGAGAGAGAGAGAGGTACACACTACGTCAATTTCTTTTCGGCGTGCGTGCTAAAAACCTTCCCCCCAAAATTATTTTTCAGCTCATTTAATTCTGTCGTCGGCAGCTCTCTAGTGTGACTGTTCCTCCGGACGAACGCGCCATTCGGAGCCCCTGGACAAACGGATCCGGTCGTGCCGGGAAACAGATGAGATTCCGTCCCGTCTCCGCGCTCCCGAAGCGTCCCGTCCGCCGCGTCACTCAGCGTGCGGAGTGGCGCTGGGACGTGGCGCCCCCTGTCGGCACAGCGGCCGTGCCGAGGCCGTGCCGAGGCCGTGCCGAGGCCGTGCCGAGGCCGTGCCTCCCCTCCTCCCTTGTGGCCATCCCGGCATCCCCGACCGTCCCGGCGGCCGGGCGCCGCGGGGGTAGGCAACCGCAGACCTCCCACTCACGGCCGTGTCGGCGCTGCCTAGCCTGCGGGCGCGAGAGGCCCGGCGCAGCCCGGCGCAGCTCACCATCACTCCATCACCATCACTATCCCCATCGCCACCATCACCATCACCACCACCATCACCACCATCACCACCATCACCATCACCATCACCACCATCACCATCACCACCATCACCGCATCGCCATCACCACCATCACCAACATCAGCACCATCACCACCATCACCGCATCACCATCACTTTCCCTGACTTCTCTCGCTTTCCCTCTGTCCAAGTTTCAGGCTGCGTACGTATAGATGAAAGAATAGATAGATCGATGGACAGATAGACAGGCAGAGATACAGATAGACGGGCGGGAGGGAGAATACTCCCCGAGGCGTCCGTTGCAGCACGCCCATCGCCTTGGCGCGGCCCCATCACACCGCATCAAGTCGGGAGGAGAAGCGAGAACTTTTCGGGATTGAAAAGGGGAGGGGGAGGGGGCGGGTGAGCGAGTGAGAGATACAGAGAGCGAGAGAGAGAGAGAGAGAGAGAGAGAGAGACAGACCGGCAGACAGAGAGGAATGGTCCGGGGTTTACCTTGCAGCACCTCTCGCTCTTCTCATCCCCATCTCGCTCTTCCGCGTCTCCGCTGCCTCCTACCCCCTTCCTCCACGTTTTCTTCTCGTCTCCTCACCCAACCGCCCCTTGCTCATCTCTCTCTCTCTCTCTCTCTCTCTCTCTCTCTCTCTCTCTCTCTCCGCTAAAGCAAACAGCGAGGCGAGTCCAGGACTCGCTTTGTGCCGCGGGCTGCCCCCCCCCCTCCGCCCCCTCTCTCCCCCAACTCCAGCGTGGCAGCAGAGCGTGCCGCTCTGGGCGTGAGCAGCAACGCCTGCGGTGTACCCCCCTCCCTTACTCTCCACCCCTCCCCCACCCCCTTTTTGCACTGTTGGCGTTGCCGATATTCTCTCTCTCTCCCTCTGCAGTGTTGCTCACACAGCACAGGGCCAATTAGCGGGACGCACGTGGCCAAAGCCAGCGCCGACGGTCGTCGCCGTGGAAAGAGGCGGCTGGAACAAAAATCGCTGAAGCCGGAGAGCACGGGGCTCAGCAGGTCACATTCGTGGGCGTTGTCAGGAAATTTTTGTTGCTGGCAGATTCGGCAGCGGTCCGTTACGGACGTTACGCTCTGTGCCCAGTTCGGCGATGGTCTGAAAAACATTTTCCAACGCGACTTGATGCGAGAAGGGGACGTACCATATGTCCAATCGACCAACTTTTGTAAGTTTTGGTCCTGCGATCGGAGCACGACTGGGCGTTACGTGGCGGTCCTCGCCGGCGCCGCACGTCGTCGCACGGCGCCCGCTCGCTGCGCGCGCACCAAAACGCCGCCACCTTTTTTGTTGGCACTTGGCTCCACGCTCGTATTGATCTACACACCAGGCCGCGGCGGGGCGTGGCGGGGCGTGGCGGGGCGTGGTGGGGTCCACCCCTCCGCGCGGCGCCACCCCCCGCGCGCGAGCGGCGCCGAGCGGCGCGAGCTCTGACGCCCCAACCCCCACCAGAGGACACACGCCCTCCCACCCCCGCGGCGGCCGACGGCAGCCATGACGGCGCCGGCGTCCCACTCGAACCCCACAGGAAAGTGGGCAAGGAAGCTGCATTGAAACGGAGGGGAAATAACTTTCAGCGTCGGGGTGGCGTCATCGACACCAATTAAATGTCCTTTTCTTTATATCCATTGGACGCGTTTTACGATTTTCACGTGAAGGTCCGCGACAGAACCGTTAGCGCCCAGCGCCAACGGTTTCCGACTCTCTTTGCGCTCTCCGCCGCCGGTCTCTGCTGGGCCTCAGAAAAGAAATCCAGTTCCACCCACTACTCCGCCTTCCGTTTCACTCATTCGGCGAGCGATTAAATCCCCACCTCCTCACTTCATCTCTCTCTCTCTCTCTCTCTCTCTCTCTCTCTCTCTCTCTCGCTGCTGACGACGAGTGATCATTAAATGACTGAAAGCCATTGAGCCGGTCCCGCGAGCACATCCCACGACCTCCATCTCCTTTTCCTGTTCTGCTCTCTGTCTCTGTCTGTCTGTCTGTCTGTCTCTCTCTCTCTCTCTCTCTCTCTCTCTCTCCCTCTCCCGATATCCCTCGGCCTTACTCCTTCTATATTCTTTCTAGCCACTCTGCGAACTGCACAAGAAATTCCTGATCTTTCGCTTCAGGAAGAATGAAGGGTATTTTGTGTGTCGGGGTAGGCAAGCCCGCACGGCACGGATGCATTCACGGGGGAGATGGCCTGCCGGGCAGCCGCTGCTGCTCCGCTCCTTGTGACCGAGGAACGACGAGGCAGCCGAGCGGGCTCTGGAGCTGCGTCCACATACGGGCGAGGGTACGGGCGCTGGGACACAGTGAGGCCGGGCGTGAGGACGGGCGTGAGGACAGGCGTGAGGACGGGCGTGAGGACGGGCGCGAGGCCGGGCGTGAGGACGGGCGTGAGGACGGGCGTGAGGACGGGCGTGAGGCTGGGCGTGAGGCCGGGCGTGGGCGACCGCACCCACCACCGCGCGGCGTCAACATGGCTGGGCTGTCGTGGGGGGCAAGCCACCCCCAGGCCGCCCCCGGGCCGCCCCCAGGCTGCCACCCGGGAGTCGTTCTTCAAAATGGCGGCGGGCGGCGGTGACGCCGTGAAAGGGGAAGCCAGGCTGCCTCGCCGCGCCGCGCCTCGCCTACGGCTTCGTCTTGGTGCGGGTCTCAGTCTCGGCCTGCTTCGCCCTGCTCCACCCCTCGCGCGAATCGAAGCGGCGGCGGCGGCAGCAGCGGACGAGACACGAAAAGGCCGGAGGGAGTGAGGGGGTGGCGGGGGCGGGCAGGGGGCGGGCAGGGGCCGGGGTGGAATTGAACACCGCACTCGGAGTGCGAAGGGAAACGACGGGGTGAAATTCCGCCCGGAGCTCTCGCTGCTGCGGTGGTGGCGGTGCGTCTGTCCTTCTCTACCAGCCGCCGCTCTGTTTCTGTCTCACTTCCCCACACTTAAACACACTCTATTCCTGCTCTCCCTTTCCGATTTCTGCCCCCTCCCCTTTCGTCTCTCTCTCTCTCTCTCTCTCTCTCTCTCTCTCTCTCTCTCTCTCATCCGGAGTCTGTTGGGGAGGAAGAGCTGCGGGTTGCGTCCGCCGCGGGCTGCTCGGGCGCCCCCGGCTCGGCCGCACCGGCCGCGGCCGCACCCTCGGCCCTCTGGCGGGCGGGGACGACTCGGACGTGGCCGCACTGACTAGGCGTACACGAGTGCAAATAGCGCGGTGGGCGCTCCGAGTGTGAATAGTGGATGAACGCTTCCCAGCACACACCGCCAGCAGCCGCCAGCAGCCGGCGCCGGCGGGGTCAGGGCCTTCGGGGCCGGCAGTTTGGCACGCAAGGGTGCTGGCGGCAGAAACTCGTGGGGCTGAGCCGAGCAGTCGCCGCGCGCACTAAGTGGAGTCCATCAAGAATTCATCAAAATCACCAAACTGTTGATTAAGGCCGCGCCGCCCCCCGCCCACCGACGCCTCGCCAGCGCGGGCGCCGCGGCAGCGCGCCCCCAGATAAGGGCATACATTTTCGGGCTGTAATAGAAATGATCTGCGTAAAGCTTGACTGAAACTTCACGTCCGGTTCACCTCGATTTTTTAGAGCATAGTGGAGCACAGTGTACGCCGAGCTGGCCTGGGCAGGCGAGGCGGGGACCTGGCTGCCCTCCCCGGCCCTGCCGCGGCCTGCCGCTCCCCTAGGGAAGCACCCTGACGCACCGAGGCCGCCGACGGGCCCGACGGCCCCCGGACGGCGGCGGCCAGGGCAGCCCCCGACGGACGCCCCCACCTGTGTGCCCACCTGTGCGTGTAATCCCTGCGGCGCGCCGCGTCCGAACGCCGCCCGCCATCCATCCCTCTCTCACTCCTTCGCTTACCCGCACCCGGCCTGCGAGTGCGACAGAGCGCGCGCCAAGTTTCCACTAGCGGACGCCGCGGACGCCTCGCCTCTCCGTGCCGCCGGGATGAATGCTTTCGCTTCTGCTTTCGGGCGCTGGTCGGTGCGGGGGCCGCCGGGGGCCGCGGCGGCAGCGGCGGCAGCTGCCCGCTCTGAGGGTTATGACATTAATAAGCTCCACAATGAGGGCGGCACTCTATGATCCGCGTGGCGGCCGTGTGTGCGTGTGTGAGCGCGTGCGTGTGTGTGTGCGCGCGCCGCTGCCGCCGCCGCTGCCGACCCCCCAAAATGCGGAGCGGCAGCACACAGCGCGCGCTCCTCGCGCTGCTTTATTATTCGACGGACGTGCCGCCCGATTATCTAACGGCTATTTATGACGGGGGCGATATGAAAGGTGGACCGGTCGGCGTGTGAGCAGCGGCAGCCGTGCTGTGCTGCTGCTGCCGCCGCCGCTGCAGCGGCAGTGGCGGCAGCGTTTGAGCGGACGCGGCCGGCGCGGACCTTACCAAGGGACCTACTCGTGTCCGCGTTGCGCCACGTGAGATACAACCTCCAGGAGGGGGCGCGGCGTGATGACTAGCGGCAACGGGGGGGGGGGGGGGGGGGGGGGGGGGCAGGGATGGGGTCGGAACGGGAGCTAATGACGTGTTCCGTGCGAGAGGGAAAAGTGGTGTCCCGTCAAGCCGAAAGCCGAACAGGGGCGCGGCGACGGCGGGCTGAATAGCGGAAGTAGAGAGAGACAGAGGACAGAGGAGAAAGAGCGGGAGAGAATAAGGAGAGAGAGAGAGAGAGAGAGAGAGAGAGGGCGCGGGAGAAAGAGCGGGAGAGAATGAGAGAGAGACAAATGGGGGAGCGAGAGAGAGAGAGAGAGAGAGAGAGAGAGAGAGAGAAAGAAATGGAGGAAGAAAGGGAAGCACATGAATCCATCGTTTTACTATCGCGCCCTCGACAAGTCACAGCGATACAGTATTTTCCCGTGTAGTCTAGGCAGGGGATGTTGACACTTGCTGCGGCCGGCAGACAGCCGCGCGGCCCACCCCTCGGCCCGTGTTGCCGGCTTGGCGCCCTGCACTCCTCCGCAGACACAGAGACGGCAGAGGAGGCCGCCGAGTCGCCAAATCTCGTCCGGGGCATTGTGAGGATCTCTGCGGCTGGCCCGGAGGCTCCCGGAGGCTCGGGGCCCAGACGGAGGGATCTTGGAGCGGCGGCCGGGCACCGCCAGCACCACCGCACCGCCGCCGGCACTCACGCCGGCACCGCACCCTTTGCACACCGCAAAAAAAGAAAAAAAAACATAACAAAACGGGAGCTTTTGCTTCTCCGCCTAATAATGCCGAATTTTCGTGAACCGCCGTTTCCGGCAACAAAAAATAGAACAACCGTGTGAGATAATGTGGTAGGTCCGCCCTGCGAGTTGCACAGATCTTTATTTATCCTACGTCTCACAAGTTTTCTGTCTATTTCAAGGAATTAGTATTTAGCCTTGTTTTTGTTCTGGCGTGGTTTTGTGCGTCTTTTGGTAGGACGGGGTACCCTAGTATTAGAGTTACGCGTAGCGAAATCTTGGAGGGGGGGGGGGGGGCGTTTTGCAGGGAGAAGAAATGTGTGTGTGGGAGCTTGATGTGTGGCTTGATGTGCATACTGCATAGGGTCACTTCGAAACGATACCGGTTCGAGGATTGATTCCCAGCAAGCCCGGTCAGGCTGTGCTCAGTACATTTGCAAAGAGACTATGTTTTAGAATTAAAGAAGGCGGTCCGATCGTGCCGAGTGTGGAAAAGGATGATTCTGAGGCTGACGCACAACGAGCAGAGCCAAGCTTGCCTATCTTTCACTGCCCATAACATCGTACACGATTGGAAGTAGTGAGAAAGCTGAATTGTCTAGAATTTTTTAGATGTGAGATATTCCTGTACGCCAATTCTGTGAGACAGATTTTTGATTCAGACTGTTCCGATTTCAGCGAAAAAGGGCGCGGCTCGTGAGATTCGTTCTACTCCGTGGACTTCTGCTCGTGGTAGGTACATATGCGAAGTATCCTCTGACGGGATCCCCGGAATCCACGCGCTTAGGTAACCTCAACATGTTCAGAAAACACGACTAGAAAATCGACGCAGCCCTCCCGATTAGCATCGCCACTGCAAGTCTTCCTCTCTGCTGAAGGATTGAGAAGTCCGTCTGCACTTGCGGTGCCGCTGACAGCCCCCCGCAGCCCCCACGTTGTCCGTGAGCGCCATACAAGTGTCACAACCCGGCTGATCACGGCTTACAACAAGATCGGATCCGACGACGACCCGGGTGGGCATGCCGTCTGTCTCACTCGCACTGTTCGCCGGGACACATCATTGTCCAACAAAAGGAGCACAATGCAAAAATTTTAAGCTTCGCCCGCCGCCGCCGTGCCTTGCCGAGGCAAGCCGAGCCGAGCCTGAGGAGGTGGGCGGTGCGGCTGCGGACGACGCGGCTTCGGCGCAAAGCGCTCCAAGGAAGGGTTTTTTCCTCGAGTGGCATCCAGTGCACAAAGAGCGGTGTTTGACAACAAAGACGATTGTCATTCAGGTCGATGCCTACTCCAACGCTTGTGTGCCACCGGTGGTGGTAACGGGCACTGAGGGGGGGGGGGGGGGAATGCAAAGTCACCCCCTCTTCTACCCACCCCTTTTTTTCCTCCCCGAGTAATACAACTACTTAGAACGCGCAGTTAGCTGCGGAGTCGACAGATTAGCTTTCTCATTCAGCACGGTGCGTATGCACTTGGAGCTTTCGCCGTGTGCGGGGACCGGCGGGGACCAGCGGCGGCAACCCCTGGCGGAGTAATTCAGGCAGGCCTCGAGGCCGCGACGCGGCTGCTGTGCACTGTTGGGAATGTGGTTTAAGTTTAAGTTACCGCGGCGGAATTGGTGTCCTGATGCGCTGTGGCTGTAACCAGCTAGGGGCCGTACCCACATTACGTGACCGGTTTTCAGACGTCTTTTACACCCCCCCCCCACCCCCTCCATGATGTGGATAACCTAAACTGTCCACGTAAATATCCACACTCTCAATTCTGAATGCTGGTTTGAAACGTATTTTGATGTTGAATTGGTTTTCTTGGACATTCTGCTTGCGCTGTGAGTCCAATTTTTGTTGCGAGTATATTCATCACGAGCACTGATGAATTGAATACTTGTCGAAGTTTTCAATCCTCTTAGTAAGGTTAGTATGCTTGGCATAATGCCGAGAATATGGGATACTCCTCTCAAGTATTTTCGCTTTCTTGTAAGCTTATGGAATTGAGGATGCAAGATAGGGCGTATTATTTAGCTTCCACCCCCTCCCTCTAAATCAGGCCCCGTAATACGTGTACGACCTCCTGTAAGAGCCGGGCCAGAGGAACCTGGTGAACACTTCTGCAGCCCCAGAGAAATCCGGCCAACATCAACTTCCTCTAGAAAAAAAAAAGTATATAGATTGGTTCACAAACGGTATATTTTTTTACTCCCACCGTTCCCGCACACTGCGAAGGAGAATAAAACTGTGAGAGTCCATACTGGGCGGCGCGTCGGTGTGCTCTAGTGCACGCATACGCGCGGCTCCCGCTGCAGCGCTTCACTGATAGCGCTTATCGCTTGCAATTACGCGTGCGCGGGCGCGCGGGTGCGCGGGCCATTCAAACTGCGGCGCGCGGATTAAAACGTATAATCGCGTCTGGGAATCGCACCCTTGCCGCCGCCAACGGGGCCGTATTCGGGCGCGGCACAGCAATCATGAAAGACGCGAAATACATAGAGGGAGAGAGAGAGAGAGAGAGGCGTGGGGTTTAGGTCTTCTCTTATTGCTGCGGAAGAGAGGCGGCCAGACCAAGCAAGAGGGGCGGAGGGAAGGGGGGCAATGGATTAACGAAATCCTCTCTGGCAATGCGATTACTGGGCTTTGAAAACGACATCAAAGTGATTGCGCGCGCTCCGCCCCTTGCGTGTGTGTGTGTGTGTGTGTGTGTGTGTTTGTGTCAGCGTCCTTCTGGGGCGCGCGGGGTGGCGGGGCCATGGCGCGGAGTCGTAAAGTGTGAGGCGGGGACGGCCGCTATGGTCCAAACGGCCAGCGTCAAATGCGACGCACTCGTGACGTCAGCTGCACGCGAGCAGCACAGCAGCCACTGTAACAACAAAGTGATGAAATATCTGAAAAATCGGTTCTGAACCACCAATCTCCCATCGTCAATATTAACGTCCTGCACAGACACGACCTGGACCTGTCCATGGGACGAGAGATCTTCGTCACATCTCAGCACACAGAGAGAGGATGCACTCATATCTGTTTGTACAAAAATATTTAGGTCGTCTGAAAGGACATTTTCGTTTTTCAGGTTTTACTCGGACGTACCCAGATGACTGCCGTAAAGTGACGATAGTAAATATTTCCACAGTGAGCAGTCTCAGCGGTGGTGGTGCGGAGGATAGAAGAAGTATCAACGGCCTGCTAAAACCACTAATACCTTCTCATAAAATTTGCAATGCACAAGTTCTACTGCGGGAGGTAAATTCCTTCAACATAGAACAATAGGAAAACCATTTTATTTCCTACGACGATTTTAGGATAATCCGAATGATTTTCATTATACAAAGGAAAATCCTCAGTTGGATTATTTCAGTCACACGTTTTGTTCAGTGTACTTGAACATACTAAGCATACTAAAAACATACTAAACATATAAGTTTGATTCGGAAAATACTGTTTGTGTACTCGGAGCAAGGTAAGCCGGGCTATCCGTGAGGTGGGAGAGGTTTCAGGAGTCCATCGAAAGCACACAGGATCTCGTCGAAATTTTCATTCGGGGTCTGACTAAAGCACTGCCAACACGAGTGCACCATCCCGCTCACACACACAGACACATACAAGCGCGCTTTTAACTGGCACTTCCCCTCGCTGCCGTGCGTGTATGGTGGTAGTCTCTCCATCCACCCGGACCGACGTACATACATGTGTGTGTGTGTGTGAGCGAGTACGAGGCGACGCGACCTCCCCTTCGCGCACGAGTCGAGTTGAGCGGAGCTGAGAGTGAGAAACAGAGAGAGAGAGAGAGAGAGAGAGAGAGAGAGAGAGAGAGCGAGGGCCGGAGCAGGAAAGTGGTATAGAGCCCACTCGCCGCTGCTGCCGCTGCGCTGCGCTGCCATTGGCCGGTGGGGTGACATCGCCACCACACCGCAGCGTCCCCGGCTCCGCTGGCTCCGCTGGCTCCGCCGGCTCCGCCGGCTCATGGCCCCCTCCCCCTCCCCCTGTGTGTCGAGCCATGCGGGTCGGGTCGGTCGGGTCGCGCGGGGTTGGACCAGGACCCGGCGGGACTCCGGCAGGACCGCAGGGCTGGGCAGGCCGGAGCCGGCCGGGGAGGGGACTGACGTGTATAACAACGTGAGGGGGAGGGGGAGGGTCCGTGGGGAGCGGGGGCTCTGAGTCGGCCAGAGAGAGAGAGAGAGAGAGAGAGCAGGGTAGGCGCAGGCCGTGATTAAAAGGTCCGGTGATGACACTGGAGGGTGGACAAAGGGGAGGGTGGGCGGTGCGGGGGTTGTGCGAGCGAGTGGGCGCGAGGGTGGGCGGTGGGAGGGCGGGAGGGTGTGCGAGTGCGCCGCCGCGGGGGCGAGCACAGATGTGTCCCGCTGCTGCTACGCCCTCTCCCTCTCTCGCTCTTCCCCTCTCTATCTCCGTCTCGCTCTGCAGCACGTGGGGACGCGTCCGTGCGCACATGAACATGTGCGAGCGCCGGGGGGTACACGATCCACCCCCAATAGGCTACGCTACGCGACGCCACGCCCGTCACCACCTCATCTCGCAGCGACATGGAGATATTTTCAGGGCGCGATGAGAAGCTCTGTTCCGCGGCTCGCACGCCGTCTCTCTCTCTCTCTCTCTCTCTCTCTCTCCTCTCCTCTCCCCGCAATGCCAGCCTCCCCTCCGTCACCGCAAAGCTCCAGCCGAGCTACGCCGGGCTGCGCTACGCTGTGCTACGCCCACCCGAAAGCTCCCCCGCCGCGACCCCCGCATCGAGTGGCGTGGCCGTCGCCGTCCGCGTGGGAGGGGCGGCGCTGGCGGCGCACACGCGCGTATACGCCATTAAATCTCGGCAAATAATTAATTTGTCCCCGCGCGCGTGGCGTCGCCTGGCGTCGCGTGGCGTTGCGTGGCGTGAGCGGGCGCGTGGCGTGGCTCAGCCGCTCAGTGCCCCGCGCACACTCCCCCGCAGCCACAGCCTGGAGGCGGGTCTCTGCTTCTTGTGGTAGATGGACTTCTTCATATTTTGGTGTCTTGTCGCCGTTGTTGGACATCTTCATCGCATCATACCGCATGGTGGGGGAACGCTACGCAAGTTACGATGACCGTCACAATACATTGCAGCTTACACACTAAACTCTTATGGAGAATTTTCGTGCATAAGTATGGACGTTTCTGTGCATACAGAAGGTATGCATAATTTGTGCACAATTATGCATGATATTGTGCATAATTATGCATAATTTGTCCACAATTATGGATTAATTTGTGCATAACGTTCTGTATGCACAAGAACGTCCATAACTAATGCAGAAATACTGCATAAGAATTTACTGTGTACATCGTTTCTGGTTTGCAAATGAATATTGCAAGATTTTGTACGCGGAAACGGAACGCAGCGAGTGATGTCTCATTTCGGCTTAACTCAAACCAAGTCGTTCGTGGAAGGCGTGCGGGTTCCGTTTCCGCGGGTGCGCATATCATGGCGGTGGTCACGGCTTCCCGCGGCCCGGACCGGCCGGCATTTGCTCGCGTCTCCACCTGATGAAGGGATCAGCAGGGCGGTCCGCTTTGTGGCCCCCCGACTCTCCCCGCGTGCACCGCGGTGGCGGCAGGGGAAGGAGGGAGGGTCCGGCGAGTGGGTGCCGCTGTGCGGTTAGTCGCAAGGCCCGTAGAGCAGCGTCCAGGAGGAGAAGCAGCTCGCGCTCTGCCGTGGTTGTGGTCACTGCCAGAGGAGCACGCAGCAGACGGTCAACAGTTGACAGCAGACGCCAGCAGACGCCAGCAGACGCCAGCGGACGCCAGTAGCGTAGAAAGACTCTGATTTGAGGGGGGGTTGAACCCCTCCCCCCTTCCTACGCCACAGCCGGACGTCAGCGGATGACAGCGAGGTTTCGGCCGAGCGCGCCCATGGCTTTCGCACACGATTTTTCTGGCGTGCACTTCCACGACTGCGCGCGCACGCCGCGCGTGTCCCTGGGGCTGCGGAATAACGAAACGTTGCGGCGTTCACACACATACACAGAGGTACATGTACACATATACGCGCTCACGCACACAGTCCCACCCCGTGAGCCCCCGAGGCCTAAAGCCCCCCCCCCTTCCTCCTCTCCCCCGAGTGCTCCACAGTCTCCTCTAAATGTGAGAGCGCACACGGCAGACATAAGAGAGCGGGGACCGCCAGAAGAGGGCCCCGTGTGCACGGCAGCGCGAACCGCCGTGCGCGAGTTTCGAAAAGGTCGGGCTTGAATCCGGCCGTACCTCCGAATTGAACAGTTAAATTTCACCAGCAATTTTTTCCCTGCTCTGTTAAATGTTGCTGCACAACTCCCTGGTATAGACTCGAGATGCTGGAATCCTTTTAGCAGCACGCCTGGCGATCGGGAGGGTGTGGTCCGCTGCGGAGTCTAAGAGGGTGTTGTGCGGGGGTCGCCGCTGGGGACGGCCTTGCAATCAAGCCGGCAACAGGACGCTGGGCCTCGGCTGGGCCTCGGCTGGGCCCCTCCCGCCCCGGGACCAAACCCTATTAGGGGCCCGTATAGGATTACCCATGGCAGGGTAGGCAACCCACCTCACGCCTCCGTCCCCGTCACCCCCCAGGGACGCTCCCCGAAACCTCTCGGGCAGGTCGTGCCCGGCGTATATACATCTCCCAAAATCACGAAAAGGCGGAGAAAAATGAAAATAAGTAAATGTTTCCGAGCGCAGTTCTTTGTGACGGTATTTTTTTTAGTCCAAAAAGAAGCGCTGCGAGTTTTGAATAAGGGCTCCGGGTACGAACGCTTGCTGCGTCCGCTTCCTGGCCATGCATTGCGGGCACATGCGCACAGCCGTCGGCTGCCGTGCCACTTGAGCGTTAACGAAGCCCTCGAATATGCGCCCACATACAGAGCGCTGTGCTCGGCGGCAGCGGCAGCAGCGGCACCGGGCCGTGATGTCACACAGAATAAGCACCAGCGGCGAGACGAGTGGGGCGGGGCCGGGCGAGGCCGGGCTCAATCTGAATGTGAACGTGAATCTGTTTGCTGTGCGCTGCCGAGGCGTCGCCAGCGGCGCGCTGCAGCCGGGGGAGCGCCGAGCCCGACGTAACTGCTATGGGAACAATAACCGCGGCCACCCCACTCACCTCCCCTTCCCCCGCGGCCCCCGCACACCGCTTGCTGAATAATCCACAGCCCATTAGATTAACCACCCCCAGCCGGAGCAGTATCATGGCCCCGCCGATGGAACGGCCGGGAATCCCAGTGGCGATGAGAGCACGCGGAGCACGGCCGAGCCCCCTCCAGCGGCCCCCCCCCCTCTCTCTCTCTCTCTCTCTCTTCTCTCTCTCTCTCTCTCTCTCTCTCTCTCTCACTCACCTTCTCACTCTCACCGTAGCGCCGGCTCCGTATCGCGCTCTCCACCCGACACCGACACCTCCAAGCGGCATCCATAACGCGGCTGCGCAACGGCTCGGTCCTCAAATCCACAAAAAATAAATAAAACTATTAAAAAAAACAAATGAAGGCAATCTAGACCTTCACATTCACACTGCAACATAGTTATGTTTCGAGGGAAAGGCGCGAGAACTTGTTATTGCTGTTCTTAATTTTTGTTTCAAATCGATAAAAACCAAGGGGTGGTTCACTCGACGAGCTGGCGCACAGGGTACTGCACATTTGTTTCAGGTATTACAGCGTTAGATTTCGGCTACTACGGGTACAAGCATATTGCAGGTATTACAGCGGTATTACCGGATCAAAAAATCGTGTATTACGGTATTACGGGTGGTGTTACAGTGGTACTACGCGCTAATACAAAAGTACTACGGGAAGGAGTGTACAGGATACTACACAAGTGTCCCGCCCCTCGTACAAAACAATTTTTTTGTGCTGCTGGGCATTTTAAAATTGATCAGTATGACTTTCAACGTAGCGCGGCTCTTTTTTTTGTGATTGTTTGCTCGTGCGAGAAAGAAGGAGAGCGAGCGAGATAGAGAGAGAGTGAGCGAGCGAGAGAGCTGCGGATTCAAGTTGATAGTAAGGTCTGTGGCTGCGAGATTTGAAGGAATTGGGATTAATCTGAAAACGCTGTTGGCCTCGCCTGTTCATTAGGTCTCTTTTAGGCAGTCACCCCACCCACTGGAAGTAAAGCGCGGAAATTAAAAAGAAAGGAAGGAAGTAAAGAAAACTGGCAAAAGACATCGGCGAAGAACTTTCCAAATGACGGAACTTTTCTTATCCTCTTTTTCTGAATCATTTCCGCCCACAAGTCGTTTGGCGCAGACCCTCTACGAGGACGGGCGGACGACGGCTTGCGTCCCTTCTGCATGCAGCGGGTTGATCAGAGAGTTTGCGCTCACGCCTATCTTTTGTTTTTGTTTTTGTTTTTGTGGGCGCTTCTGGTTTGCGAGCACGCGTCGTGTGAGGGAACGTCCGAGCGTGCTCCGAGCCAAACCACTCGCTGCCACCGGGCAGGCCGGGGAAAGGGAGGGGGGGGGGGGAGTGCATGTCCGCGGGGATGACGGAGAAATAAGAGGGCGCCTTGTCTCATCCATTTTGAACGGTATTTAACCTACTTTCGGCGGAGCCTGCGGAGCCCCCTCCCGGCGCCGCGAGGACCGACGCCTGGCCCCCGCCGGACCCCCCGCGGGCCGCGGCCCTGGGATGAAGCAAATATTGGGGTAGTGTACACCACGGCACGCTACGCTACTCGACGCCATCGCTGTCAAAAGAGACGCGGGGCGTGGCGGGGCACGGCGGGGCGTGGCGGGCCGTGGCGGGCCGTGGCGGGCCGTGGCGTGGCGGGGTGTGGTGTGCGTGCGCGCGCGCGCCCCGCTGATGGGGTGGCCGCCATGCCGCGCCATCATGCTCCTGAAATCTCATCAACAGAGTGGATGCGGAGAGAAGGGGGGGGAGGGAGGAGGGAGTCACCACCTCGGGTGCTGGATAGAGAGAGAGAGAGAGAAAGAGAGAGAGAGAGAGAGAGAGAGAGAGAAGAGGAGGGAGGAGGGAGTGAGAGGGGAGACCAGGGGAGACCCGCCCTGCCTCCACCCTATCTCTCGCCCCGCGCGCGCGTACGGAGTGAAAAGGAGCGAGATGCAGAGCCGTGCGACGGAGGACGACGTAAAAGCGAAGAGTACGAGAGAGAGAGAGAGAGAGAGAGAGAGAGAGAGAGAGAGAGAGAGAGATGGCTGGGAGGGAGCGGGAAAGAGCGAGGCAAAGTACTGGATTTACAGCTCGAGTGTGAGAGAGGGAGGTGGAGGAGAAGGAAGCAGAGCACAGCCGCCACCCCACCCAAACCCCTCCGGGTCGACATTGCGACTGGGCTCAGCTCTCTGTCCGTCTCTCTCTCCCTCTCTCCTTCATTCTCTCTCTCTCTCTCTCTCTCTCTCTCTCTCTCTCTCTCTTCCTCTCTCACTCCCTCTCTCGCTGCACAAGCAGACTGGCGAAATGAAAGCCGTCCGGGCGTGCTGCGCTGCGTCAAGTATCCTCCTTATATTCCTTCAAAAAGTTGTTGACTTCCCAGAGTTTAATCACGTGTCTTAAATTCCAGCAGATCGCTTCCCCGCGCTACGTGCATCTTCGTCAGCTACGCGAAGCTCGCGGGCTTCTCGGCTTGCGGTAAGCACCGCGAGCTTCGGGACGCCGCTTTTCTCGCCCCTCTCCGGTGGCGCCTAGCAGCTCTTGCAAGCAGCGCCGCTACGGAAGGCTGCAAGTAGGTTCTAGAGGACCTCAGTTCCTTCTTGGAAACTGCCAAACGAATCGCCCCGTGAAAAACAATCGGCCAATGGTTGTCGTAGGTGTTCGCTGCGCACACTTCCCACTGCAATACGTATTTGCTTCGGAACAGGTGGCTCCATGGAGTAATATACAGCCGTCAGGGCAGTGGTGTTGCCAGTCCAGTCACTCTCCGTCTTTCTCTGGCTCGGTCGGACGCGTGAGATAGAAACAGACGGAACTGGTGCTCTGTAGGATTGCAATTCAATAGCATTTTCCGAAATCCCTTCCCGTTTGGCCGAAACGAGTTGCCTTTACAGCTTTCGAGATCCCGTATGGTCGATACGGGATCTCTTTACGGCCTTTGAGATCCCGTGATGCTGATTCGGGGTCTCTTTAGATCCCACACAGCCGTCTTGCAAACGGGAAACCGTAAGATCTTGCGGAATTCATCAAATTGGGAAGTTAGTGAATCTCTCAGTTTTAGTGTAACTTTTAGTCGAGAATTAGAGTGGCATCCAAGTTTAAATTCGCTCGGCCATTTCTGGTATAAACACAATCCCTTTTTCATTTTTTGCTATCTTGAGAACGTTTAGTTATAGACGGAATGTGGATTTTGATCGGACTAGTTTATGACTATAGTATATCAGTTTGGAACACGATGACAACACCAACAAAACGAAGAGAATCTTTCAGCAAAGGAATGCGAGCGAATGCGAGATCCCGTTTGAAACGCAGATGCCGGAAAATTTCCATTTCAAACGGAATCCCGGAATGACGTTCCGGGATTTTCAGACCTCAGCATGACGCGAGGTCCCCGTAGTATACACTCAAAGTCTGACTTCAACTTATCGATAACATTACCCTATCAGCTGTTAGAAAAGCGCCTTTAAAAAGCCTTAAAACGGACGCAAGTTCAACTTGCGTTCAAGTTTCCATACAAGCGTTGCTTACTTTTCCTGTGCGCCATATTACAATTTAGAAAAAAAAGAGTCCTGTGGTGAATTCTGGTATATAACGTGCGCCTGCGTGAAAAAAAAATCTTGGTGGCAGCAGCTCTAATTTCCAAATCACATTCACTCCCTCTGTGTCGAACAGTCCTAAGTGGCCCTCGGGGCGGCGAGGGGCGGTGGGCGGGCGGGGCGGACGAGGCAGCAGCGGAGCGGAGCGGGTGATACAATTACACGAAATGACAAACACAGACGTGGGACGCACGAGGGCGAAATTGGAAGCCCAGAGTAAGAGAGCGGAGAAAGAGGCGGAGAGATAGAGAGAACGAGTGAGAGAGTTTGAGCGCGTAGCACGAGTGAGCTGGGCGGCACTATACAGAAAAAGAATATACGCATTTCTCCTGGTCCTCCTGATTTTTATCCCCTCTCCTACTCACATTTTCCTATTCCCTCTCTCTCTCTCTCTCTCTCTCTCTCTCTGTGTCTCTCTCTCTCGCACTCTCTCTATTTCTCTCTCTTCCGCTCTCCCTTTTTTTGTCTCACGTTCCTCGAGATTCACAGAATCAACATCTCTTGCCTATCCTTTTTCAAATTTTTCAAATCAAGCAGATAATTAAGAGCCGTCCACAGTTCAGGTGCGCTACCTACATACATTATAAAGGGCAAGGATTTCATCCTGCGGCCGGATTTGGGCACAACCAAATTTGAGTAAAATTTTGGAACAGAATAGTAAAACCTTTTACTTTAGGAGACGCAACATTAGAGGGTCCATTCGGGCTGTCATGGCTTGCAATGGATGGCTTCGCTGTTTCGCAAAAGACTGATCTCGTGGCCGGGACAGGTCAAATCAAAATCGAAAGTAATAAACAATGGCAAGGTAATACCGCGGACCGCGGAGGCCGGCGGCGGGGCGATTTGAGACGAGAGACGGCGGCGGCCGCGGCGGCCGTGAGGCACCGGTTACAATTTCACCATGTTTGTCTTACACCTCGGTGTGTGCCGACGCCGTGTGTACCTGCCGAGTGTACACAGGCACACGGGCGCAGCGGGCGCGGCGGGCGCAGGCGGGCCAGGCCATTAACCAGCCGGCCAAACCCCGTGCCGGCCGCGTGAGTTTCTCCACAATCACCAGCATATTTTCGCGAAAAGGATAAAGTCTAAACGTCTAAACGCGTCTAACGCGCACAACGACGAAATCATTTCTGTAAAGGGTGTAAAAACACGGCTAACTTACAAGTCAGACACCACTGTCAGACTTTGCGGCTGACACCACTGTCAGACTGTCTAAGCGGCTGACACCACTGTCAGAAGGCATGCGTCTAACACCACTGTCACTTGTAACAATGGTGTCAGGTGACTAAAAACGGCCCACAAAGTAGACGCTTGTAAGCGTCTGTCAGACACTTGAGCTAGCAATGACAGCGTGGGTCACTTTTTTAGAAGTTCCTGTGGCCGCGCGGCGTCTCCGCTGCGACAGCGGTGAAACAACAACGCTAACCAGGCGACAATCGTCTGCGACAACAAGCAGGCCGTAATCCCCGTCAGCAGATCCGGCGGCCGGCGGGGCCTGGGGCTCGGGGGCCGGGGCCCGGGGGCCGGTCCGTAATCAGGAGGCGGATCGGCAGCCGCACAATGGGCCAGTATGGCGACGCGTGACGCGGGGAGCGGCGCGACATTCAACTGGCCGAGGTCGCTACAAAGGGAGCTCTCAGTGCCACTTCTTTCGCGTCGATGCTCCGCGGCAAAGACATCGGCTCCTCAAAGTAAATCGAGCCACGCACGGGCCTCTCTGTCCGGCGGCCCGCCGCAGCGCGGAGCAGCGCGGAGCAGCCAGGTGACGCCGAGCCCCCTTTTCCTGCCAAACGCACGCACGCAAAAACGTTGTCAGCGGCTGCAGCTAAGTACATCTCTCTGTACAAGTAATTTTCAAAGGGAGGAGGTAGTACGCTGTACGCAAAAATCAAAATATATATAGCGCCATTTTTTACAGTCAACAAAATGTCAGTTGCTTCGCTCTTAATTGTAATTGTTTTTATGCGGAATATAAAAGAAATTCTAGTTTTGAGAACCAAGATGTGTCGTTATATTGCCATCTAAATTACTAGCTTCAAGCAATGTACAATGTCGTTTCTTATCTCGACAGACAACAAAGTGAGAAAGTTTGCTTCCAACAATAAATTAAAACCCACGTCGGGGATTCTCCAGTATTTAAAATATTGCCTACAACTCAGGGGATTTTCTTGCGAGTGACTTTTAAGATTGGAGCTCCACAAGTCTGCCACCGCCGGATTTTTTTTTAATGTGACGAAAACGGCACACAAACTCACCAAAATTTAAAAATTTCCTGCGGATGTTCCTTAAGATGCGGCACCACCATACCTGAGAAAGAGAGAGACGGAGAGAGAGAGGAAGAGGAAGAGAGAGGCAGAGCAGTGCAAGAGAGAGAGAGAGAGAGAGAGAGTCCTAATGAAGACGCGCACAAGTTTGGCGAGTGCCCTCCTGGAGCGCCGTCGCTACCGCCGCACCCTGCTGCAGGAAGACGCCGTCGGTGGCTCTCGCTCCCTCTCGAAGGGCGTTATCTTGAAAAGGGCGTCATCTCGGTGAAAAATGCGAAGACGCGGGAGACGTGGGATGAGCTGAGGTCGGCCGCCGCGCCCAGGTCTGCGTCAGCCTGCGGGCCGCGCCGCTGAGGCAGCCGCGCCGGGCAGACTTCCTCGTCCTGAGGAGTAAGGCTCACGACTAATCATGAGCAAACTCGAGACGCAACGCTGCAAGCTGCACGGCGGCGCGCCCGCAACGGTGTGCAGTATGTGTATGTGTATGTGTATGTGTGTGTGTGTGTGTGTGTGTGTGCGCATGTGTGCGCGCGAGAGAGGCAATGCAACAAAGAAAGAAATTCATTTGTAAATCTCTCGGGCCGATAGAGGTAGGTGGAGGAGTCGACCTTCATTGTGTGCAAGGCGGGCCCCGCAGGCCGAGGAGCAGACCAGGCCGAGGAGCAGGCTGGCAGGCCGGGCTACCGCCGCCGCGGGCGAGGAGGCCTCACTACACGTCCTGAGGTTCGAAACAAGGGGAGGACTCTGTTTATAAGCGATCGCGGTAAGTACGCGCTCGGGGATGAGGGGCGAACGCCACAGTCACCCCGCACTGGAGCACATTCTTACTCCAGTCACCCCGCCGCGGTCCGGCCGGCGCCCGGACGTCTGCCGGTTAGGCTGCCCGCTCGACCGGCGCGTCCGGCGCACGGCCTACGCGGGAGTGTCAGGCGCTGGGAGCCGGGCGGGCGGAGCTGTGCCGCCGCCCCGCCGCTACCCCGCCGCTGCCCCACCGCTTCCCCGCCGCCGCCCCGTTGCTACCCCGCCGCTGCCCCGCCGCCGCCCCGCACCGCCACACACGCGGCGCTGCAGCCGCTGTATTTTCGCAGTGTTCGGAAACGTTTTGCAGCGGCGCGGCTCCCGTTTGGCATTCGGAGAGATGAATGACGGCCCCGGAGGGCGGATCACTGATGGCCTATCGCTCCCGGCGAAACTCAAAACTTCTCTCCTCCTCGCGCTCCGTCGATCACTCCTCTTCGTCCGTCCGTCTGTCTCACTTTTCGCCGCCGGCGGCGGCTTCTGTCTCGCTCGCACTCCTGCGGAATGAAACACAGAAGCAGAGGACACCGCTTTGACACAGAGGACACACGCGGCGACGTCCTCGCGAAACACACAGCTACAATACTGTGTACTCCCGGCCTTTGCTTACCCTGACGCCGCCGGAGCATCCGAAAAGTAAACATGAGCGTGTGTGTGTGTGTGTGTGCACGTCCCACAATGGCGAGTGTAAGCGCCGCCCGCCCAGCCACGGGACGACGTAAGAATAAACGGAAACGAAAAGCACGGCGATGCCTGTCAGCGATAGCCGCGCCGGCGTCGCTGCAGGCTGAGCCGCGCCGCCGGGGGATGCGTTCGGACTGTGCGATTGTATGTGTACACAATTGCGCATCGAACTCCTGTGCGGGTGCGGCCGGAGCAGGCAACACTGGGGGAGGAGAGAGAGAGAGAGAGAGAGAGACGAAAAGGAGACGTGAGGGATGCGACGGTCGGACACCAAAAGTGCGCGTCGGGCGTTGAGGCGGTGGTGGCGGGGCCCTGACGACGTGGATGAGAAACTTTGTATAAACTTT
Source organism: Megalurothrips usitatus (assembly GCA_026979955.1). Lineage (NCBI taxonomy): Eukaryota > Metazoa > Arthropoda > Insecta > Thysanoptera > Thripidae > Megalurothrips > Megalurothrips usitatus. Next base: position 10,909,004 of record CM049600.1, on the reverse strand, counting down.
GTATAAATAAGGGGAACGTCTTTGTTTCCGTCTTGAAACGTGCGGAGCTAAGGGTTCCTTGCACAGGGTGCGTCTGGTCTGTTTTTTTTAAAGTGCGTTTTAATTGTTTCGATCTATAAAATAACCATATAGCAGATTTTTAACGATTTTTTCCGTACTGACTGAGAGTTTACAAGAGTAAAGTAATGCAATTATTGGTGGTATCGCTGTCGGCGATCGGCTGCCTCGGCTCCCCGGCCCGACGTCTCCGGCGGCGTTGAGGTACTCGCTGCTGTCTCCGGGCCGCATCCGGCGGGCTCCGGCCCCGACTAATTCCGTTATAAATAATGTATATGAATGTGTTGGGGGCTGCGCGGGCTGCGCGGGCTGCGGAGCGGTCCAGTCCACGACGGCGGCGGGGCGGCGCCGCCTTCCCTGGAACCAGCACACGTCTCGGTGACTCAACGCCACACCCGGAGGCCGCTCCAGCTACCCGGCTCCGGCCCCGGTCCCCGGTATCCGGTCAGCCCCAGCAGCCGCCGCCGCCCGCCACCCGGAGCCGACGCGACGCCAGCGGCCGCGCATCCGGTACCCGGTACCCGTAATAAATCCAGCGGCGGGCGACACGAGCAGCGATTCTCATTTTCATCGATAAGTACTCCGCCGCTGTCCGCGGAGTCAGTCGGGCCCGGCCGCGCTCTGGTGGCGCGCCGCACCGGGGAGGCAGTCGGCCGAATACCCAGGCGGTGGCGGCTCGGCGCACTGTACATCCACAACGGGGCGGCGGATCGGCATCAAACTTGGTTCAGTTGTGGTTTCGGCCTTCCTCTTTCGAATGGTACCACACTCGAGGTGGAATATTGTAGCACGACCGATTTAAGTGTTACAGAATGCAGGAAAGCGCGGGGACGCCCGTTGCTACTCCATGAAGCAATTCTCTCATGGCTACAGTATCGGCTGTGGTGGCAGCACGGGTACGGCGTCGGGACGGAGCCTGCCACGGCGCGGCGGCTGGCGCTGCTGGCTTGGCACGGAGCGGGGCGGCGGCGCGGCGGCGCCGGCCGAGTGGCAACCCTACAGTGGCGGTGGTGGCTGCCCACGGAGTTCGGCCGGCCGCCGACAGATGGCGCGTGCGGTCCCGTATCGGGCGGCGGCAGGCGGCGGCGCGGCGCGGCGCGGCGGGCGCCACCGCGGGGCCACGGCACGGCACCCGGCCCGAGCGCGAGGCGAGTGCGACTTTCGACAGCTCGCGGCGCCCGGCCACTTCCTCCCGAACAAAAAAGGTGCACTAATGCGCTTATTTTCGGACGGAGACCATCGTCCTCCGACACTTTTGGAGCGTTTATTTACGTTCGGAGGGAGGCCCCGCGATGCCACTGTCTTGCCAGTTTGGCGACAGTTGCGCAGAGGGCACCGTCAGCACCGTATTTTCGTTTTTTATCCCTCAAAATTAGGTGTTGCCGGAATAACACGGGATTATACCTTGGTTCAAGATCTGGGTATGCAATCATATGTAAGCCGATCGTCAAGTGACTGCAGTTCAATTGCACATATCCTACCTGATTGCAACAAAACTTCGGCTGCACCGTCACGGTTTGTTTTTGCTTGCTTTATATGTAATAGAACAAATATATTTAAAAGCGCGCACGGAGCTGCTCTCTTGGAGTCGGTAAGAATAAACAGAGTTTAGCCGCTGCGCCGAGGCAGAGGCGTTAAAGGGAGTCCTGTGGCGGCCGGGGGGACGGTGCGGGGGCTGCCGGGGGCTGCCGGGGGCTGCCGGGGGCTGCCGGGGGCGGGCGAGTGGCACTTCGTAAGCCGCGAGTCCCGCGAGCCCACGGACCTCAAAACGCGGCCAACTTTGTAATTAAAAACAACACGCCAAGGCGCGCAAGCGAGGGCAGCGGCGGCGGCGGCAGCCCCGGGGGGAGGGAAGCTGAGGAGACTCGCTTGTGGCAGAAAAAAGCAAAAAAGGAGGGGAGAGAGTATTTTCTAAAAAAAGGGCAAACGTTTCGTTTCAATTAGGCACGGAGAGAGAGTGCGAGGAGGCGAAGAATAGATAAGGGAAGAGAGACAGAGCGAGAGACAGAAAGGTAGAGAAAGCGACAGAGAGGGAGAGAGAGGGGGGGGGAGGGGGGGACAGAGATGAAGAGAGGTTGGCTTTTCTCCGGCTCAGACGCCTGCCATTGACGCGGGCGGAGGTGTCCTCTCGGAGGGAAAGAAGTTTACCGGCTAGGCGCCCTCCTTCAGGTTAATCAGGTTGTCGTTGGCGCACATAAAAATTCCCTCCTCAACTTGAATCCGGAGCTTTTGCCCCTGAATAGCACGCTTATAAAGGGAGGGAAGGGGTGTCAGTCTTTCGGCCTGGCGCGCATCCCTGCCCGCAAGCAAATAGCAGTGTCGGCCAGATAGTAACTGAAGCTTCGGCCTCGAATGGGTGGGAGCCGCCGGGGCCCAGGGCGCCTGTCCTCGGCTGGTGTGAGCTCTCGGCACAGTCTAAAGCCCCCCCCCCCCCCCTCCCGCAGGACCACGGTTTCCGAGGTGTCCGACTTTCCTTCGGCTCAAGACGCGCACACTTACCTGGGCCTTTGTCACACACTTGGCTGAATAACGCCACCCTCTCGCAGCTCGCGTTCTCGCTGTTTTAAGCCCAGTGCTGAGTACACCGAGTCCTAGCCCGGCCGCCATCTTGAGTGACACTTTTTTCTCTCTCCCACCAACGCTCCATTTCTGCGTCTCTCTCTCTCACTCCAGCCACCGTGCGAGCCAAGTGTTTTTGTCACCGCCCCGCGATATGTGCCCCTCCAAGACTCCTAGGGGGAAAAAGATTTATGAATAGCAGAATTTAATATTCCATTTGGTCGGACGCTGCTCGGCCCAGTGGGTCTCCTTTTCATCACGGGACAGCCCAGTGCCCATGCAAGGCCGCATTCATATGACGACGTTGTGTGTGTGTGTGTGCGTGTGTGTGTGTGTGTGGCGCTAGCGTGGAGACATGCACACTCTCGTGGTCCAAAACGCACAAAGCGAGAAAAGAAAATGAAATTTAGAAACTATCTGAGGCAAACTACATGAAAGCAAGACGCTGTCTCTCTTGGTTTCTTTTCTGAATTACTCCTCGCAAAAATCAGATGCAGCCCAATGAAGGTGATCCCTGTCACCCACAAGCAGAGGGACGTCTCCCGTGCCACAGCGACGCGATCGGCGCGCTCTAAGCCCCTGCACGAAGTGGGGTGAGCTCGACTGGTGCTGCCCCCGCCGCTGCCGGCGAAACGCCCAACTTCTCAGGGCTGGGCTGCTCCGCGGCTTCGTGTAAGAGTGTCCCACACGTCTTCGTTTCTCTTCGGACCATCAAATCTATCTCTTGTGCTGCTGACGATTTACGAATGACTACAGTATATTTTAAATCAATAAAAACCATTGAAAATGAGAAAAAGTGGCGTTTCCACAACTCTAATTTCTATTTACCTGCCCCCTCCCATTCTCTCCCTATCTGCCTCATTCTCTCTCTCTCTCTCTCTCTCTCTCTCTCTCTCTCTCTCTCTTCTCTCTTTCTCTTGCACACACTCACTCTCTGTCTATCCGTAAAATGCCGAACTTCAGTCCACATACACATGAGATCGTTGACGATACTCAGGTTCTGTCTTAGCCGGACTGCCAGTGCTCCGTTGGGCGGTATGCGTTCTGTGTTTGCGTGGCGTGCCCGCCATTAGGGCCGGCCGCTGATGTGCTGACTGGCAGCCAGTCGCGATAACCGCGATAAGGCGGCGGCACCCGGTGACGTCTGATCCGATTCCTAATGGCGGGGCCGCGGGGCCGCGGGTGGGGCCGCCCACAGCCGGCGCCAGCTGCACCGCGCTGCTGGGGGCCGTCCCCAGGCCGTCCCCAGGCCGTCCCCAGGCCGTCCCCAGGCCGTCCCCAGGCCGTCCCCAGGCCGTCCCCAGGCCGTCCCCAGGCCATCCCCAGGCCGTCCCCGGACCGTCCCCAGGCCGTCCCCAGATCATCCCCAGGCCGTCCCCGGACCGTCCCCAGGCCGTCCCCGCGCGGCTGCCGCGGCGGGATGTCATCCCCTCGCAAGGCCGCAGACCGACGGCAAAGAAGCGTCGCGCGCCGCCCGGACGGTTTTTGCGCTCGCTGTGTCAATCCTCTCAATCCTTCTTCCGTGTTGCTGCTGCTGCTGCTGCTGTTGCTACCGCTGCTGCTACCGCTGCTGCTGCTCTTCCAAACATTTTTCCCGCCGTCTTCATAAATTCGGACATTACGTCCTTCGACTCGCAGATACTCTGCTGCTTTAATGTTTCAACAATGACAGCGGACGAGCTGTGTGTGTGTGTGTGTGTGTGTGTGTGTGTGTGTGTGTGTGTGTGTGTGGACAGTGCGGGTCGGAATCACTCGGAATAAAAAGGATCCTTACACAGGCGGGGCACAGGCTGCGTGTGCGGCCGCGAGGAGTGTTGTGTGCGTGTGTGTGCGTGAGGGGACGGGGGAGGAGGAGGGAGGCTCAGATGTTCACTCGCTGTCGCTGATAGGTTTTTCTTTTCATTTTTCCGCGCAAGGTTCGCAGCGCCGCGTCAGTCCGCGTCGTCCATTTAGGATGAAGTGTGCGCCTCTGGCGAAGAAAGGGAGGGGAGGGTGGAGGTAGAGAGAGAGTGAGAAGGGGGGGGGGGCGAGACATACAGAGAGAGAGAGAGAGAGAGAGAGAGAGAGAGAGAGAGAGAAAGAAAGAAAGAGAGAGAGCATACCCACAGAAGGGACAAACGCATCGCCGAAGTCTCATGACTGACATGTCCGGTGCCTGTCCAGACCACACACTCAGTGAGCTAACATTCAAAGCGTCTCGGCACGAACAACCAACCACCACGCAGGGCAAAGCGAAACGCGATGGCCATTTTTTCCCCTTGTTCTTCTTGTGCCGCTGTTGCCAAGCGATGACGCTCTCGGCTCAGATGAAAACTGCTGCCGTTTTGTTGTGTGCGCCCCGCTGGGCCCCGCTGGGCCCCGCTGGGCCCCGCAGAGCCCCTCTGCCGAGCCGCTGGGCCCCGCCTGGCCCCGCCTGGCCCCGCCGCGGGCGGCTGGCAGCGGCCACCGCCACTCTGAGTGTGGGCCACCGAGAGTGTAGTAAAGTGCACTGCTTGTGCATGGAAAGAAATATTTAGGAAGTGCAGCTAAATTTTGACAGCTTCATTAAAATTTTTATGAGGTGTACTAAAATTTTAGTCAGTGCAGCTTAAATTTATCTAGCTGTCTAAATTTAGCGGGTATGCCCATAGCACTTCTTCCAGTGGCACACCACCCCATCAGGACTTTGTAAAAAGGCGAAGAAATTGGAATGACAAATTTATGAAGACTTTAGACCCCGTTGAGGCGAGGGCAGAAGCTTCAGCGAGGCCAAAAGGTACTCGTATCGGATTTTTGGAACTGTAACGGTATGGAGGGAACACGAGAAGCAGCTGTGCTCGATTTTCCTTGGCGTCGTGTGCCGGGTAAGGCCCGCTGCACGGTGGCCCTGTGGGCCTGTGGCAGGGCAGGCCCTCCCTGTGGTTTCACTAGCTGGCATTACTTCATTATCCTTCCACTGCCATTATCTTTGCTCCAACGTGAAGAAGTGCTCAAAGAGCGAGCGAGCAAGAGAGAGAGAGAGAGAGAGAGAGAGAGAGAGAGAGAAAGAAGGTAAAAAAATGGTTAATATCTTTCAATCACCCATCTTTGTACGACCCCTAAACAAGACAGTGTTTTGGATTACACTCATTTCCTCGTCGGAAGAGTACGACGTAACGGTGCCGCGGGAGCTCACTTCGATTTTAAACTCAGGAACTTCCCCAGACACTTTTCCTTTCCTCAAAAATTCCAGAAGAACTATTTTAGCCTTTTTTTTTGTCCACCGCCTCAACACGGCGGGCGCGTGATCGTTCCTTACGCTTTACGGCAGGTTAACGCCGTGTTATTGCCTCTCTACGTCATCCGAACACGGCGGGAAACAAACAATAAACTGGAGAGGCACGACACCCACACATGTGTGTAGGGGATAACACCTGTTGTGTCGGCCATATCCGACTGACTCCGGAACGGAAGTTGAAGAAATGACCCTTTTGTGTCCGGCATCGCATTCATGAAAATTAAAAAACAAAAACAAAACATGTTCAGTCGTCACAACAAATTCGTTCGTTGATTTTGCACGTATCACAAAATTTAGAATGAGAAAACATATTTAGTGGGAGCAATTAATTGTCGATCAGCTAAAATGGTAAACCTAGAAAAATGCAAACTTTGCACATTTTGTTTTCTAAACTAATTTCTCAACTAAATTTTGGTTCCCGAAACTGGTGCTGGTGCAAATTCAACTTACAGTTTACACGGACAGAAATTTTTGGGGACAAAGATTAAAAATTTAGGTATTTCCGCTAAACATTGACGGCTAATTTTTTTAGCTGCATACTGCCTAAAATACTTATCATATACTCTGTTTAAAATTTTAATAAAGGCCCGTTTTAGACTGCGAAACTAAAATTAACTTGGCAGGTTTAGATGGTCCCAAAGTACTGCCCTCCGTGTCTACAGTAAGCAAGTGACTGATTCCCGGGCGCGTTTCTTTGGCACTGCGCAACACATTTTCAATGACAGCGTCACGTCACCGTGAGCCGTCATCTCCGCCCGTATTCGTCTGCCGGGCACTCGAATATTCGGATCGTTTTGACGCAGCGGCCGCGCGGCACACCTCGATTAGCACGCGTTCGTGCGGCGTCCGCGGCCGGCGGACCCAAAACTGCCGCCTTTGGGAAAGGTGTCGATGGATATCACATCACGCGCCACCGCGGCCGCCGGGCCGCCGCCGTATCGATGAAGTAATTAAATTAATTTGCCGCGCTGACTTTTTCGCTGTCAGCTCTGGACACGATCATTAGGCGAACGCAAAGGCGGCGGCCGGCGGCCTGTCACGGAATACGCGGCGCCCGGCGGGGAGCGGCCGGGGGTCAATACTGCGACCGGCTGTTTGGCCAAGCGTTAGGAAGACGTGCGGGCCCCTATCGTGTCGGACTGCGCGACACTTCAAACCCTCGAACTTCCCGAACGTTTGCCTATTTTCACCATGCAAAGTCCCCGGTACAGTGCCCTGTTCTTCGAAATAAGTCCTGAACCCACAATAATATTTTCCAACAGAACTTTTCACAGATATCATTTTTTCTTGCAAACCCTGCAATTTTATAAATTAACCCCGTGGCCTCCTTCCTCAATTTTATTTTTTCAATTTCTCTCTAGAATGTCCCCCTCTCTTCTGAACCTGCAATTTTCGAAATTAACTCTCCGAACTGACTCCTTGTTTTCAGCAGGCAGCACTTGCTGCCCGGCCGCGCCGCTCCGCTGCCGCGCCGCTGCAGCGGTGCGCGTGAGGCGTGGCGGGGCGGGCCGCGGCGGCGGCGGGCGGCGCTGCGGCAGGCATGGCCCTCCGCACGCCATATGCTAATCGGCCCGGCCCTGCCGCCGCCCGCCGCCGCGGCGAGGCCGGCCCTTGTCGCCCCCAGCCTAACCTAGCCTGGCCTCGGCCCTCGCCGCCTCCGCCCCTCTCACTTCCGCACCTAGAGCACCGCAGGCACGCGCGCCCACCTCCAAACAGGACAAACAATTTTCTATTTTCCCGTACCCGTCCACCCCCTCCCCTCCCCCTTGGGTACTCTGAAAGTACCGAGAAAAGGTAAGGTATCGGGGCTACACCTAAGGAGGTCCGGTGCGCGGACAGTGTGTGGGAGGACACCTGCGAGGCGCGGGGTAGGCCGGCCCGCCGGGCGGCGCTGCCCCGCGGCGGCCTACCCCCCGGGCGCGCTGCACGGCGTCACGGCCGCTAGGCTAGCCGAGCCCGCGCGCTTCATCTGCATGAGCGACGGTGGCGGCGGCGCGCCCCGCGGAGCCCCGCGGAGCCCCGCCCATGGGCAGGGTGCAGCGGCCAATGGCAGGACGGCCTTGGCCGGCCGCCGGAAGTCACCCGTCTCAGACCTGCTTCCGGTCTGTCGGCCCGGCGGGCGAGTCTTCACACTTTACCGCTCTGCTCATTAGTCGAGGCGTGAGAAGGGCCCTGTAGGGTCGGGGGCCGGCCGGGGTAGAGGGGGGGGGGGGGGCGGAGAAGCCGCGGGGGCGGCCATCTCAACGTCCAAGTAACGAGCTTCTCTCTGACGGGTGGCTAAGGCCAGTAACAGACGGTGCCACATCAAGTCATTTCCATTTTCCGTCCCAAAACCACCCGGCAAAACGCTTCTTTAGAAATTACTTGGCTGGGCAAGAGATTATACAATTTTGTTACTTGACTTGAAAGCGTTACAGGAAGGGGGTTGGGGGTTCAGTACAGTTTCCAGAGGCTCTAACGTCGTCAGTGGCGTAAGGCGTTAGGCGGCGGCCGGCGCGGGGGCGGGCCCTGCGGGGCCCTGCGGGGCCCTGCGGGGGGTATGATGATGAGGTGGGCTCTCTCACGCCACTTTGCGCGGCCCGCCGCGACGGAGAGGCCTTATAAACTTAGGCCCCGTGAAGTGTGGAGTCAAGATCGCTCCCGCCGATGGGGAGCGCAAAGCCAGGCGGCGGCGGGGGCGGGCTAAACGGGAAGGGGGGGGGGGGGCAGTGGTGTGAATACGAATGATGGCCATTTTAGCGGGCGCTGGCCCGGCCATACGCCCGCCGGCCCCCGCCGGCCCCCGCCGACCCGACCCACCGGGGGTCCTGCGGTCTACACACGCGAACAGCGCAAAGGCAACACTGGAATTCTACAGCATATCTCAACTAAAACTAGATTTGTAGAATTTATAGGAAGGAAAGGGAAAAAAAGAAACAAAAAATTGCTATGGGAAGAGGTTGAAGTATGAAGACATCATCCGGCTGGGGGCTCGAACCGCTGGAACACAAAAAAACCCGAAGCTGCGCACGGACTGCCGCCGCACCAAATTTCGCGTTGGGCCTTGCGGCGGCCCGCGTTGCCCTGAGGCCGGGATGCCTGCCATTCCGCATGACGGCCGGGGGGGGGGGGGGGGGGGGCAGAGGCCCCGGCAGCGGCGCTCGGCCAGCGCCGGTAACGAGAGAGGTGCCTCCGCCACGCCTGAGATTCGCACGCTAGCGCGGACGCCGCGCAGAAAAACACAATAATTAGTTTCCCGAACTGGTGTGTGCGCGAGGTGCTTATGTGTGAAACCGGCACGTTTTTGATACGCTCAGGTGGCCAGAGGCTCGCTAAGTGCGCGGCCGGCGGCGCTCGGCCGGCGCGCCCCGGGGGCTCCGTACACCTCCCCCCTGTCCAAACTTTGACACAATCCACGCCGTCCCATCTCTATTATTTACATTATTCATTGCACTTGCCTCGTGCCGCAGACGAAGAGCGGGCTGAGAATCTAAAGCGTAGGTGGTGTCTAAGAGGAGATCCACGGAATAACAGTCATTGAAAACAAAACTCTAATCTTTTTTAAACGGTGAAGCAAATTTGCTTTATTGATAATTATGTTGACTTAGTGTTTGTGTAGCGCGAATGTGTCACTAAATGTGCGGACGCGTTCGGGAACGGCGACATAGGAGCGGTGCGCCGACAGGCCGACAGGTAGCGCCGCGTGACACACAGGCTCCCCCTCCCCTCCCTGCGGGCCCGGACTGGCCCGGCTCCTTAATTGATAATTACCTCGTCTTTTTTTCCACGTATTTCGCTAGTTAGGGCGGCCGGGCCGCCGGCTGGTGTGCCGCGCTGCCGCGCCGGCGGTGTGGCGCCTCACGGCTGCCGGCTGCCGCCCCCCCCCCCCCCCACCTCCGAGGCTCCGCTCCGAGCAGCACAGCGCGCCCAGTTCAATTACATACTTCTGTGCGGCGACCGGAAGAGTGCCATACCCTTCAGGCAGCGCTGTGTGCATCACACAGGGCTGCGCGAGGATACTGATCGATATGAGATGCCCCCCTGGATCTAACCAGAGGTGCGCGGGGGCTATGGTGGGCTGTGCGGTGGCGGCAGGCAGCAGCAGCAGCAGCAGCAGCAGCAGCAGCAGCAGCAGCAGCAGCAGCAGCAGCAGCAGCAGTGGAGCGGCGGCCGGCGGGGGGCTGTAAATCAGGGCCCGCGGGCGTGCGAGTGAGCCGTCAGCCCGTCAGGCGAGCCCGGCCGCCGCCGCCGCCCGGCCACCGCAGCAGCGCTCAGCCGCATTTCCATGACTGGAATTTCTCGCCGCGGAAGAAGAAGAATAAGAGAGACGGGTGAAAAATCAGGCGGGGCGGCCGCCTCGCCGCTGCCGCCTCGCCGCCGCCGCCTGCGCGCTGCGCTCCCGGCCGCGTTACATGTACGACCACCGTGGAGTACCACCCACCCGGCGGCGCAAGCGGCGCAGGTACAATAGCACTGCGGGCCCGCCTGACATCGCCGCCGACAAACGACGTTTTATATGGAACTGTGCGCAAAAACTGGTCTGCGCAGAGGGGGCGAGAGAGAGAGAGAGAGAGAGAGAGAGAGAGAGCTGGGGGAAGGGGGGGGGGGGGGAAAGGGATCTCATCGGCGTCGAATAGGCCAACACGGCAACACATACGACCCCCGCGGGCGCGGTGCGGCGACAGAAAGCTCGTGCGGATTTCCTCGGCCGTCGCGGCTGCTGCGGCCCGATTGCGGACGGCACCGTTCGTTGCGTCACTCGTCAGCCGCTGCCGCACCTGCGATGATGACTGTATTAATGAGCGTGCCTTCCTCCGGCGTTTTCCTCAGAAAAACCTCACCGGCGAGTCCGGGGCCGCTGGGCCGGCTGGGCCGGCTGGAATGGCATTCTGCCGCCGCTTGCAGGCCGGCAGTGTCACCGAGGGCCCGCGCCGGCCGGCCGCGGCTTCGCGCGGGGCAACGGCCAACCCTAACCTCAAAGTGGGTGGCGCGCTTGACTTTCCGGACACGCGCCGCGTGGCGGCACCGCTGCCTCCGCAGCTGCCGCCAGCTAGCCGCCGCCAGCCGGGTGGCAGGCGAGGACAGGAGGGATGGCGGCCCAGCCGACCTCCACGGAGGCGACCATTTTGTCTACCTTATCGGGGGCTCCCCGGTAGCCCCGGCGGCCCCGGCAGCCCCGGCAGCCCCGCTCATGTGGAACGGGCCACAAATCAAGTGGCAGTACAGTCCATGAGGGGGGGCATTCTCCAGATTAACATCGCGGGGCCGGCGGGCGGCCGGGGCTAGATAACCTAATAACAAGTGTTGCTGTGTCTCCTCGCTGTCACGCAGATACAGACGTAAGCGGGCAACACTCTATTTCGGGTGTCGCTGCGCTGCTGCTGATGAATATGCATCACACACGGCCGTTTCGGTGATGGTGCCGAGCCACACAGCGCGCGCGGGCCGCCGGGGGTGACCGCTTACCTACTGGACAAAAAACAAGAGCAACAAAAGATGTGGTCTGTATCGCTGTGCATCACGCTGCTCCGACACTTTTGATATCCTTGGTGCCCAGCTCTGGCCGAAAGACGAGATACGAATAATCCCGAATAAATGCACCTGTAATAGCATAGCAATAAAATCTGAACTGATAAATAGAAATGCGTACAACTCTTTTTTTTTAGCCCGTCCCGACCCGCTTCGTTAGAAAAGGACAAGAGTCGGGCTAATAGTGTTATCCGACTGTTCGTTCGGGCGGACGTGTTGCGCTGATGTACCATTTACGGGGGTAGTTCAAATTTGGAGGATAGACTTCTTTTGTGACTGTGGCGTGAAGAAAAGTACGGTGGTCAGATTTTGTCGCGTTTCCGTTTTATGAGAGTTGTTAAAATTGTTAGGTTAGGGCTGGCCGGTGCGTGTAGTGCACCTGCAAGGCGCATCGTATGATTCCGGTCGGGCTGAGGTTAGCAATTTTAGTCGTTACAAGAACATATGTCACCCCGGCAAATCGCCAGAATCGGCACGATGACACGGTGATGGCCCTGTCCGCTTATCTGCGAGCGGCTCCGGGCGGCTGCTGCTGGGTCGGACCCCGGTCAGGCCGCACGGACGTGAATCGCTTTATCTCACGGCGCCGCCGCGGGCCGCCGCGCCGATCGCGCGTGGCGCCGTCGCACACACGGCATAAAGCGGCGCCGGGGCCCCTCCGCGCCGCGCACATACACGGCCCAGCGTGTGTCCGCCCGAGCCGGCCCGGAATAAACTGCTGGAACAAATATGACAGGTTTGGCGGCAAAGCGGAGCTCTTGGGGGGCGGTGTGGACATGTGCCACCGGGGGAGCCGGCCGGGACCGGAGCCGGGGCGCCGCGGGGGACGACGACGCGGCCCGGCGGCCCCCGCCCTCCCCCCCTCCTCTCCTCGGAGCCGGCACCGCCGCATGATTGCGGCCGTGTCTCGTGCAGACGCCAACATTTTAGCGAACACACATATTCGGATTGGAATTCGGTGCGGCCGCGCCGGGACGTCGCCGCGGCGCCGCGGTCTCGTGATGACGACGGTGATGATGATCCTGATGACTCTGCGGAGGGAGAGTGCGCCCGGGCGATCACGGCCCCGTGGGAAGAGGCGCCTCTGGCTGCCGGCCGGGGTTTGGCGTGACTCAGGCGCGGGCCGCGAGCCTCACGCGCAGCTATGGGCAACGCCAACGCCAAACGCCGCCAAACAGAAAAATGCATTTTCCTTGGGACTTTTTATTAATTTTCTACATGCAGAAGCACGAAATATATTTAATTTAACGCGAAAATACTTTAGGTATGTGGTTCATTATTTTCTTTGTCCAGTCTCCAACATGTCGAGTCGGTACATAGCTACTGAAACAAGAAAACCCTATGATGGGTGTATTTGCGGTAATTCAATGTTGTGAGTAGACGCGAAGAAGGAATTTGCCGAGGGCAGCTCCAGTGCTACTCCTGTGGACTACCTCAGGCAGTCAGTGCGAGAAGTGACCCCGAGTCCACAGCAGCAGGTGAGGAGAGGCTGGCCCGCCCGCACCCTCCGCCGCCCTCCGCCGCCTCTGTCGAAATGATAGCAAAAGCAAACACACCTGAACACGGGTCCACCGGCGCCGGCGTCCCCCGCAGCCCCACGGCACCGATTATCTTAAAACAAACATCAGAAGCAGTCCGAACAGGGTAATAACAACACCCGGAGCACGAGATTACACCTGACGGAGGCACCCGCCGCACCACCCGGACCCGGAGGCCCCGGCCCGCACGCTAGGCTCCCTCACCCCGCCTTCGCCCTCTCCGTCTCTCTCACTCACTCTCTCGCGCCCGCAGCAGCCGGCGGCAGCCGTTCGGGAGCGAGCGAGAGGGAAGCACAGCCCACACTTCTCGATCTCCGGGTGCCGGGTAACGACGGCTTGGTGCGTGCGGGGGTGGCCGCCGAGGCCCGCTGAGACCCGCCTGCCGGTCCACTCCACCTGTCGCCTCGCCCACCTCCTCGGGGTATTTGCCGCACACTTATCGAGATGAGAAATTTTATCCCCCTCCTTTTTTTCATTCTAGTTTTTTTTTTTTTGCTGATGGCGGAGGAGGGTGAACGGGTAGCAGTATCGCAGGGGGCGTTGGGAGCTCAGCCGTGGCCTGTCTTCGCCCCCCATTATCCGCCGTGTAAACAAGACGGGGAATCATTTTCGGGCCGACAGGTACGCGAGCAGGTGAAGAAATAATACAGCGGGATCTGCCGGGGCCGGCCGATGAAGAAGGGTGGATGTCCCTGAGAAAAATGATCTCCAGTGTGAACTGCCCCAACAAGACTACGGTTTCCCTTCAGCATTGGAACAGGAAACCGTAGCTCAGAAAAACGGAATTTTCCGTGTTAGTAAGTGCAAATACAATATAACACTTCAGTTTTTGCCACTAGAGTTCAGGCACTGTATATTTAACTGTATTTTTACCGTGGATCCTGCCGCCCGGATGCCCTTCAGAGTGCGCCGTGCCGCAAAGCTGACTTCCAAAAACCTGCGTCAGTCCGGAAGATAGGGCTCTGATGAAACTTGAAGCAGACGGAAGTTGATCGGAGGAGGATGGGGTGGTGAGAGAAAACAAAAACAAAACAGTTTCAGTGCGAGAAACGCGACGGGTCGCGCAGAGAGTGGTCAGCCTAGGTCAGGCAGCCTCGCACACGGCCAGACAGCACACGTGCCGGGAGCACGCGTGCCAACCCCACTGCTGTTGATGCTGCTTTGCTGCTGCTGCAGCCAATTAGCCAATCAATCCATCAATGTTGTTCGAACAGTACAACACGACACGTGTCCTGTCGGCCCGCCAAAACCAACACGGGCAGGTGGCGGGGGACGGCGCTGCCCGGCGCTGCCAGGCGCGTCACGGCAAAACCAACAAACGCTCAAAGCGCCTAATTACGGGTCCGGGGCATTAACGGGTAATGGCCGGGTGATGGGTATCAATTTCAATTTCCAGCCCTCGGGAGGCTCCTGCGGGTGCGGCTGGGTGCGGCTGGGTGCCGGCCGGCCGGCTGGCCGCCCGGTGGGCTCGTGCACCGAGTGCGGACGGCGGAACTCCTCGACGACGGGACGCGGCCAGGTGCGGCTGACGACTGGCGGGGCGAGATTCGGCCGCGCGACGTCACTCAAAGGGAGGAGCACGCGACTAAAACTTGTGCACAGATTTCAGGATTTCAAAGTATTTCGAACTTGTATGGCACAGTTTTGTCCAAACGACAGCCCACGCATGCTGAGATCTGATCTGGATGTCTGGTCAGAAACGTAGGATTGGATGCGTTTGTGTTTGCTGTCATGTGGGATTTTACAAAGTTTGTGTACTCAGGATTTCGATGCTGCCGCCCGTGCGGTGCTCGGTAAGGAGCGGGGTGGTGTTCGGAGCCGTGCGCCAGCCGGTGTGAGGTCCCACAACCCGACACAGCCGGACCATTATATCATACGCGAAACGCACTCGCTTTGTGTCCCGGAGCCGCCCGGAGCCGCCCGGAGGGGCTGGCGGGTGGTCCGCTCTGCTGTCTCCGCTCGGGCCGCCGCCGCCGCCGGCGTGACGCTCCGCAAAAAGCAAAGGACCCTCATTCAGCCTTTGCGGCCCGGAAACGGCATATATCGCGTGGGATATGAGAGGACCCAAATGTCGTTGTGTTTTTTTCTTCCGAATTCCTTTGCGGTGCGGCGGCTTCCATAGGGACGTCTTTATAGTGTCTAGAGTTGGTTCCGGGATGATCACCACTCCCTATTTGTCCTGCCGGGGGGGCGTGGCTCGGCAGCCTTGCCCGGCGATTGGCCGCCGGGGGCGCGGCGGCGTGCTGCTGCCCAGGTGCTGATACCGGCGATACCCATCGCGACAGGTGTAGCTGCGGTAGCACATCCCCGCCGACACACACACACACACACACACACACACATGTCGACAGACGGTGTGGAGCAAATGGACACGCCCCCCACGAACAAGAGTATGCAAATCAGGATTACATACATAAACACGGCCGTGAATATGCATCGAAGACCTCACATCAATTCGTGGTCTTTTGCCCTTTATTTAGCACAGCCATTGAACGAATTTCTCCTGATTGCCAAGAGCGCCTACATTCCTCGTAGCCAACTGTACCTGCTACAGTCCAACACTTCAGTCACCTTTCTTTTCATTACGATAAGCTTGATGATATGGGGTAGTGTGTTCCGGGAAGGGCAGGAGGAAAGCAAGGAGAATTCCTCCCCAATAAAGTCTGTTTTTGATGAAGAGGGCGAGGAGACTGGTGAGCTGCAAAATTACAGGGCTTGTCGAGGGCTTGCTTGCCGTTGCTCTGCGTGATGCGGTGTGTGGCACGGGCTGTCCGAAAGGGGCGTGCCCCGGACACGGGCGCTGGCGGCGGGGCACTGGCCGTACGGAGCTGAGCGGAGCTGGCGAGGGGTGTCCGCCTGTCAGCCCACAACCTATCCAACACAAGATAGTGGCTGGCTGCTCCCATCCCGTGTTGCTCTCTCTCCCCTCTCTGGACGGCGTGGCACGAGTGATTTTTAATAATCATCGACACCACCATCCTTGCTTTTCTGATTCTTTTGCAGGCAACTGCTACTTGTTTCATCCTGTCTCCCACTTTTGATGTTGTTATCGTGCGCCCCGTTATTGTACCGATCCAGGGAATTGCCGGAGTGCATAGAAATGTTTTCAATCCGGTGTCTCTTAATCGCAAGCCAAACTGAAACTGACATCGAACGAGCCCTTTGACCCTTGACGAGAATGTTTCCTAGCCAGAAGAATGTGTCCAAAGCTGCAAGTGTTCAAAATTAGCTCTACAATCCATGATTTTCGTCGAGGATCTGACAAAAGAGGAGCCCAAGTCCACATGGGATCCGACAGAGAGCAGAAGTCCACTGGACGACTTTTATAAACGTATACGTCAGTCATGGACTTGTGCTCTTTTGTCGGATACTGAGTGGGCTTTTGCTCTTTAGGCAGGTCCGAGCTTCTGCTTATGTCGGAAAAGATACCGTGCTATTTCTCGGTAACCGAAAATCTCGGATCTCCTGACTCCAGAACAGCCGACAAAATTATTTTTGCGGACTTAGGCCCCAACATAAGTCACACTGCTGCATTACAGACAGACCGAAGAGGGTCTCCCCAGCCAAGCCGCATGGTGTAGTGACATCCCCTTGTGGGCGCGGGGAAGCAGTGCCCGCGCAGGCGCCGTATGAGGAAGACAGGATCCCACGGTCCAGTGGGGCGGCGCGGACCGGGCCGTGATGGAGCTGGCGGGGCTGCGGGGCTGGCGAGGCGAGGGCCCCTCTCACGACACGGGGCTGCGGGTAACACAGGTCGCGATTATGTCGTTAAGCGTGTGGTCTTTGGGTTGGAGCTGAGGGGGGGCGGGGAGGACCTCCCGCGCGCCACTCAGCCGCCGCAGCAGCAGCCTCACTTGAGGTGCGGGGGAAAGGTCTGCCCGGCCGCTACTCTGCGGTGGCGGACGGGAAAGGCAATTACTCGATTATGAAACGGCCACTGTGTTGGCCTGGTGGTGGTGGGCGGTTGACAAGCGGCGGCTGCTAGACAGGTGAGAGCACCACCTCCTCGGCTCCCTGTATTCGTACTGTACGGGAGGACGGAGATCCGTAGCCAGCGGGCGTGCGCCTCACCTCACGGGCCAGGGCACCGCAGGAGGCAAAAAACATCCAGCCCGCCCCCCTGAGACCCCCGGGCTGCCCTGGACCGGGCCTTGAGTTGTTCTCGCTGTATGGCAGGTGGGTCAGGGCGCACCTGCCCTCGGCGCCACGCCCCGCCAAGCCCCGCCACGCCCCGCCACGCCCCGCATTGACAGGGGAGGAATGTGATGGACAGGTTGTTATAAGACGCTTGAATCTGGTATGAAATTTTGCCTGACACTGTCGGGGCGGAGCCGGCAGAAAAGCAGCCCGAGGCTGGTTCTAACGTCACACATGCTGAATGTAGCAAGCGACGATAAAAGTAGGAGCTACATTTTTTCGCCCCGTCTAAATGTTTCCCTCCTTCACTTTTTATTTACTTTTGTACCCAACCGGATGTTATATAGACATTGAAGGTATGAAATTAGAGGAAAAGTGTTTGTGTACACAATGGCCTGGTAGTTACGTTGCGGTCGGGAGCAGCCCGGCAAGAAAAGCAAAAGGAGGAGGGACGCAAAAAAGGAGAACGGCTGGACGTTTGGTTAATCCGCTCTGCGGTTGGTCTTTGTTTCTGCCAAAGCCCTTAAATATCCATCGATATATTTGAGCGGCGGGATTAACGAGAAAACAAAATGCAAGTCGGCCGCAGGCGGTGGGGCGGAACGGAGATGCCTCGGGACCGTCGGCGGGATGGGGGGGGGGGGGGGCCGCTTAAACTTCTTGTCCGCAGCGTGCGCCATAAAGACTATCCCATTTCACACACTCACGAAGTTATCAGCCTGATGCGAATCTGGGGCTTATTAGATCTGCTTTCTAACCTGCCCGCCCCCTCGGAGTGGCGGTGAGGCGGCGGTCCAAGCGCCGGTATGGACCACCCATCGGCTGGGGGGCGGGCGGGGCGGGCGGACCGGGATGGCCCCCGCGCCAGCGGAGCGGCGCAGCGGCGCAGCGGCGCAGCCCCAATTGCTTCAATCAGATGAGGCACGACGATAATCATGACCCGATTGGGGGCAGCGCGTTGCGGCCGCGATGGCGGCGGCGTAGGTGGCCGGCGTCCGCATACTGTACGAAGTCATGACGTGACTCACGATGCTAGCTGTGCCCCGACGGCTGCCCCCCCCCCCCCCCCCCCTTCCCCCTCCCAACGCCGTGCCACGCCCCGCTGGTGCTGATCAACTGGGTATAAGCTATACGCTGCAGTGCAAGGCAAAAATATCTGGAAAATCCGTATGGATAAATGCTAATAAGAAATAAATATTTTTATAATATCATAGAATTGTAAGGGTCTCCTTGTATGGCTGATTTATCTCTCAGATTTTCTACAGTAATTTTTCTTTCAGTATTTGTGACCTTTTGGCGGACGTATTGCAGAAACTGTACGTGCCGGTAATGCATGCGGCGGCGGCCGGTCTGCGGGCCTGGCGGGCCTGGCGGGCCCCACCCAGACGCCGCCGCGTCCCGATCTGATGCGGCGGGCCGCACTAGCGCCACGGAGCGGCCGGCGCCGGCGTCTCAGTGTGCAGACTCGCCGCTGCAGAAGCGGAGCGGCGCGCACAGCGGGCGCATCAAAAAATAAGTTATTAAATATGGTAATCAACACGCGCGCGCTCAGCGACGACGGCCGCAGATACAATAAAAGGAAAATAATGGAAGCGGCGTATCGTAACTTGCGGCCGGGGGTGCGTGTCATGTCCGGCGGCGACTTCAACGCACGACGCGAGTGCAGTGCAAGCAGGACCGCCGCGGCCCGTTCTGTGCCGGTCCATAAATAGGGTACTCCGGGGAGGTCCGAAACGGAAGTACGTGTAGCCGATCGCAGGATAACGCTGGAAATCGTATGAGAAATCGACGCCACTTCGGTGCCACTTGGGCGGCGCGTGTCACGTAACTTTTGAACGTTGAAAAATAAAATAAAATATAATCAACGCCCCTGGAATGGTATTCGAACCCGGAGCCGAGGCGGGGCGGGCGGCGTGAGGAGGAAGGGTATCGCTGTCGGGCCGTCATCACGTGGGCAACAGTGACGCGGCAAAGGCATGGCGCCAGCGCCGGCCACCCCCCGCGGAGCCCTGTCGCCAGTCTCTCTCTCTCTCTCCCTCTCGCTCACTCTTTCACTCTTTCTCTCCAGGCCTGCACTTACTTCCTTCAACCCACCTGTCTTCGCCCATCTTCTTCTCGAACTCTCGACACTTCTCGTACCTCCTAAAAAAAAACCTGATTTTTGTCCATATAAAAATTGAGTAAAAATAACGCCGTTCGTCCAGTGGTCGGCCTCTGGAGCCCGCGGTGCGCAGCCAGCAGGGCCGGCCGCCGCACACGCCGCGCCGCCGCGCCCGCCCGCGCCGCTCCCTCACACATATGCAGACGGCGCGCCACGCACGGTGGGCCCGGCGGGCGCCGCCGGGCCTCACGGAATCATTTAGATACAAATTCCTCGTCGTCCCTCAGGAAAATGTTAAATAAAAGCATTAAAAAGAAGACCGCAAGGGGCCACGGCAGCAGCGTTTGAAAAATAAGAAGGAGAGCGTAACTCGTTAAGCCGCTTCGCAGGTCGCCCGCTGGCCTTTGTTCAAGGGGCGCCTGTGCTCCCCGGGGGGTCCTTAGCAGGCGGCCGGAGAGGGAGGGGGGGGGGGGGGGGCAGTCCCCCAGCGCGGCCCGGAATCCCAATACCGTCAACCCTGTCGCCACACAAATTAACCATTTTTATAAAAATGGAAAGAAAAATAATCAGAGATACCGCTTTCGTCCCCTCCAACGCACACGACACGATGAGTCAAAATATATCATGCTGCGTATCATCGCCGGCCGCGATTGTGTGGCGATGTCAGCTTCTCCAAGCTCTAAATCTACGCAGCGAGCTACTGAATTACATTCCGACATGCTCTTTATTTTTCCCTTTTCTGCGTGCACCGGGAGCGGGTCCGGGCAGACGCTGTCGGGCACTCGGCACCCTCTTTAGTTCCCATCGGGCGCCGGACACCCGATCCCGAAAAGTTAACTAGATCACGGGCTTTGTGTCGGCTTGTGCGCCGCGAGCGGACGGATAACATTTCACTTCACACGGCCGCGGTCCCCGGGCGGAGTCGTCGTGTACCTGGGACCGGCGGGGGATCCGCTCCACCTGGACCCGCCCGACTTGTCCACGGCCTGATAGACAGCCGCTCACGGGCACCGGGCCCCGCCGCCCCTCTGACCCGGCAGGGACCCGGCACGGACCCGGCTGCAGTCCGGGTGGTCGCGGCCCGCCGCCCTCCGTCCGCGTCGCACTCGGCACCCCGGCGCCCGCGAGAGCCGCGGTAGGCTGCCCGCGCGGCACGGCCGCACGCACACGCCGCGGCCGCCCACCCGGCAGGCGCCGCCGCCCGCAGAGCACCGCAGAGCACCGGACCCGGGCGGCCCCCTAATGGCCGTACTGTGAGTTTTATGCGCGCTTTTTAGGGCGCCGCCAGGTTTGGGGAGTGAGGAAGGGGGGGGGGGGGGGGGGGAGGGGCAAGGACAGGGGGAGCGGAGGCAGCGGGGCACCCAGACGTCCGGACGGACGGACCAATACGGTTCTCTCACATGCTCGCCTCACCTGAAGCGAAGCGAGCGGGCGCGGAGGAACGCGAAAGCCACGGCGGCGGCGGCGGCTGCACCGGATGGGGAGGAGAGGGGACCGGGGAAGGCGGGTGGGGCTGGCGGCGTCGCACCGAGAGGACATGGCCAGCGTTGGCGCCGCGCCGGGAGCTGAGTCACAAAAGTCGTCCGGTCCGGAGAGATTTCATGGAACGGCGACGGGGCCGAGGCGCGCCGTATGGGAATGTGGACTAGGCGGCGGCCGGGCAGGCTGGCAGGCAGGCAGGCAGGCAGGCAGGCTGGCAGGCAGGCAGGCGGGCTGGCAGGCCGATGAGGCGATACACGCCCACACGGCATGCCGGGGATGCCGCGCGCGCCGCCGATCACAGCCCTTCGTGCGGCCCGTCTGTGATCACACATCATCCCCGCCCCCAGATGTCCCGGCGCTGATAAGGCGATAACGACAGGCGGCGCTACGCGTGCGCCGGCCGGGTAGGCCGCCAGGCGGGCAGCTCGCCGCCCGGCAGGGCCATTAGGCGCCGTGTTTATGCGCGCGGGGTATCGACGGCGGCCCCGCGCCGCCGCAGCGCTGGCGGGACCCGCACTACACACAAACCTCGCTTTACAGAAACATAATTTTTAATTTAAATTTCTTGAGGTACATTAGTGGGGAAGGCTGACGCCGACCCTGCGTCGTCCCGTGTCCCTGACGTCCGCGGCAGAAAACTGGACGATCCTCGACGGTGCGGCCGGGTTCCCGGTCGGGGTGGGAAAAAGTTGGGCGCCCACAAGAGTGCCACGGACCACGGAGTATTACCTCCGATTCGGGGAGCTCCTGCTGCGCTGCGCTCCGCTGCCGCCACACGACACACCTTTCACCGCGGCGCGACGGGACCCGGCGGCTGCCGCCCGCCCGCCGGCCACCCAGCTGCCCCGGCTGCCACCGGCGCAGCTGCCGCTCACCGACCCCCGCGACCGCATAGGACGAGCCCCGAAATTGCTGCTCACACAGCGACACACGACCGCACGAGCGGGGCTGTGCTGCCACTACTGCCCACCGACGTGTGTGCGTGTGTGTGTGTGTGTGGTGTGTGTGTCTGTGTGGCCGACTCCACTCTCTACGCAAAGAAGACAAAACAATTACGCCTGACTGAAAAGTTCCGTAAGACGAGGAAGCGTACCCGCCGTTGCACCCTGCAGTACTGCTGTGGGGTATTCTGCGAGAGAGGCGGCGGTGGTACTGTGTGTGTGTGTGTGTGTGCGGAGGAGAGGGGCTAACCTTATTACCCTGAGTGCGTGGTGCGCCGAGGCGTGGGGCCGCGAGGGCCGCGAGCTGGTGCCAGGGGAGGCTCTGGTCACGTGACGAGGCAACTGAGAGGCAGTAGCGCGGCGCAGCGGGCGCCTCCTAGGCGCGGATCCAGGGAGAGGGCCAAGGAGAAAAGTGATCCCCCCCCCTGCCCCTTCGGCTCTTTGTAGTCGCCTGATATAGGCAGTCCGCCTGTGGGCAGTGTCCTTGTGCGGTGCCCTTCTCTCAGGCCTCAGGACTGCGTCCACACCGGGGGAGCACACTATGGAACTGGAGTAAGAAATGTCTACCGCTCCAGTGCTGGAACTGTGCAGTTGCATTCAGTTATTTTCAGAACCGTCGCATTCGGGTTGTGGTTCAAATTGTTTGTCTATGACAGCAGACCTAAGTGGGGTCTGATTCAACTTTAGCTAGTAGGAGCACGGCAACTCGTGCATCATGACCTCAGTGGCGCAGTGCAGCAAAGTGAACTGGTGCAACCGGATTTTACGGCCCGGTCTGAAAATAACTGGATTATTTTCAGTAACCGGATAAACACCCCTTTTTTCCGATTTGTTTCCTAATAACCGCACGGCAGCGCTGTCCTGAGGTGCTGTCGGGTGCCAGGCGCCGCGTCACGCCACCACAACAACGGCAACAAGAGGAGCCGAGGGCGCTGATGACGGGCGGGCCAACGGTTTGTTCTCCTTGTTGATGGGACACCTCGCCTAGAGGAGTGTATAGTAGCAGTGCGCCGCCGCCGTGTCAGAACTCCTGCCTCGTGTCGGGGGGGAGGGGGAGGGATCCACCCTCATTACGAGGGGGTGCATGCGACAGCGACCGGAAGTGAGCGGAGAAACTCCGTCAGGGGGGAGGGGAAGGGCTCGAAGCAGTGAAGGGGTGGAAAGGGTTGCGATCGGAGGAGAGAAAAGAGAGAGAGACAAGGGGAGAGAAAGAGAGAGAGAGAGAGAGAGAGAGAAGAGAGAGGAGAGAGAGAGGGAGAGAGAGAGAGAGAGAGAGAGAGAGAGAGAGACGGCACGGGGGGTGCCGGCGCTGTCACCGCGCCGCACAAGGTCGCGTTCTCTTTTCATTTCCGGGGGGACGTGAGAGCTGACGCCCTGCGACGCCCCCTCCTGACCCGAACGGGTTGCGGGGCCGGGAGGCGGTGCGGCGCGGTGCGGAGCGTAGCGCGGAGCGCGGAGCGCGGCCGGGAAGCCCAAATGATAATCAGACCTCGAGCTTTATCGTCGGCGCGGAAGGAAGACGGCTGTACATACTTTAGGTTCGCGGTCGCATCGACAGATGAGAAAGGGGATGGGGGAGCGAGTGCCGTGTCCGTGTAGTGTCCTATGGCGCCAGGCGCCGAGGCCTGCGTGATCATTGGCAACTTATTAGTGTGTGTGTGTGTGTGTGTGTGAGGACGCGTAATGGTCGGTAATGGACGGAACATGTCGATAAGGTACGGCATCTCAAGTTAAATAGGGGGAGAGGGTTGAGAATGCATTCTCTGTGGAGGAACGTTTACGTGAGGGGAGGGGTTTGACAAGCATGCTATGTGGGTGCTGACACTCGGTGTGGCGTGCTGGGCGGGCCACCGTCACTGACTGTCACTGGCCGTCACGACGCCGGGCACCGCAGGCGTTGTCACACGGGAAACATCCAGCAAGCAAGCACCGAGTCGCCGTCGGGAATCGAAGAATAAGAATGTGTAACAAACATTCTGAGTTGAATTCTACATATCTGTCACTACTACAAATGTGCCACCCTGAAAAATGATATCTTGATTTAAGATACGAAATCCTCGATTCAAATTTGAAAATTGAATCAAGCCTAATATTGACTTGATTTCTCGGTCTGAACTAAACGTTGACTGAAAGCAAAGTTTTAGTTTTGAATCAACCATTTGACCTTTATCGAAGCTGAAGTAGACCACATCTTTTTAAGACTATGTTTTTCTGGGTGTGACGTAGGTGACATGGACGTGACGTGTCAGCTACGCGGACGTGACGACGACAATGGCTTAAATTCCAGAAAATGGTCAATCAAGTTTTTATTGCTGGAGGCCAAAATAAAAACGATCAAAGCGATGCCAGGAGACCTCGCTGCGCATTTCTTCTGCTTGTGGCACTATGAGTAGCAAAGAACGAGTTAAAAGTGCGACGTGGAGTAAAGCGCGTCTATACTCCTATTGGCTCATATTTTGAAGACACCGAAACGAGGGACAAACGAGGGGGGAGGCAGAAAAAAAAATAAACGAGTAAATTGGGTCCGTGCTTCAGGTCCCTGTTTATTTCGTTATATTATGCAGCTCGTGCCGTTTCTCTGCTAATAACTCATTAAGGTGGTCCTCAAGGTGAACTGCAGCCTGGGGCCGGGGCCGGGCCCGCCGAGGGGCCCGAGGGGCCCGAGCCTCACGGCGGCACAAAGAGCGGTGCTTGCATAAAGTGGAGTGCAGGAACTAGAGAGGGTGGGCAGCTCTCCTCTCTCTTTCTCACTCTCTGTTTCTCTCTCTCTATCTGTCTTTCTGCGTCTCTTTGTTTCGCTCTCTCTCACCCGCTCTCCTCTCTTTCAATCTCTCTTTCTATCTCGCTCTGTCTTCTTCAGCGCCTCTGAACGAGCACGTATCCTTCCTTGTTTCTGAGCGCACTGATTGAAAATCGAGAGCGCGGACCGGCGGCTTCGAGCGCCTGCGATTGCCGGGGTAGGCCGGCCCGCACGGCACGCGTGCGCGCTGCAGCCGTGGCTGCCTACCCGACAGGCGCTAGGGGCTGCGCGAGCTGCGTGGCCGTGCACTCATCCTGCTGTTGGGCGCGCACACATCGCGGCACACTATGCGCTCTGTTCGCAGCGACGCATTATTCGCACTCTAGGCTCACGCAGCGTTTCCCTCGCTCCCTTCCCCTCGTCGCCCCGGCCGTGCGCGTCAGCCGGCGACGCCTATACGCGACGCGTTCACCGCGCACTTGACACGCGCCGCGCCAACAAAAGCGGGGCCCAGCAGCCACAGGCGGCCACGGGCGGCCACGGGCGGCCACGGGCGGCCACGGGCGCGCTGACGCAGCAGACGCACGCGCCGCGCACCGAGTCAGCCGCGTGGACATCCGCACCATTCTGCGGGACGAGAGCGGCGGAGTGCGACAACTCCACAACACAATGATCACACCTACCGCGGCAGCGGCGGCAGCGCCAGATAGCATCGCCAGCACGCCAACGGGAGGTGTGACGCCCGCCACGCGCCGAGTCACGCGGCAGCACCTTACTGCTAAAAACACAAACGACAGGTATTTTATTATTTTACAAAAATATTTTCTGAACTTCACACAAAATTCCACTGTACAAGTTCGTGCAGAAGTGCGTACGAATTTACGCATATACGCAGCTTCCGTACTAATTCGTACGTAAATAATGTACAATTTTAAGATTTGTTCACAATTGCGTACAATATTGTAGATAACAATGTACGAATTGGTACGTAAGCTGCGTATGCACAAATTCGTACGCAGTTCTGCACAAAATTGTACAGAAGCATTTAGCGTGTTGGAAACATGGTTTTGTCAAGGCCTTGCCAGTTCACAGTAAAGAAACTGTTTGTTGCCCCAGATTATCAAAAAATTGACATGTGCGAATGAGGTGAGTTTTAGTTAGGTTCCAGTCCATAAGTAGTTGCTGACCGTAAAGAATAGCATGGAAACCCTGTTTTCCTCGTTAAAATTTCCTGTCAGACAGTTGACACACGCTAAATGTCAAAGGATAATTTTTTTCTTGGGCTGGGGCCAGGTTTGAGCACATCTAAATCTAGATATCTTGTATCCGTAAAGTACAAAATTGTTCCATGCGATATTGTCCCCAGATTTAGATGTGCTTAAATCTGGCCCCAGCTCAGGGACAAATTTTTCCTTTGACATTTGAAGTACAGGTTTATAAACCTAAAATCTCTAAATCTGAAAATCCTAGTAGGGGATATGAGGCATGAAAATCGCAACGAAATTATTTCTAAGTAAATCCAGCTGAACCGACTTGAGTGCAAGGTCGGGCTGATGTGCAGTCAAGGTACAAGCACACGGCAACAGCAGTGTGCCTGTCATGGGCGGAGGAACAGGAAAAAGTGTCGCAGAGAGCACCCCGCTCCGCTCGGGCTCAAAAAGCTCCCGGACATTGGAGGAGTGTACACAGGGGGCAGCAGCGGGGGCTGGCCGGGGCTGGTCAAATGGGGCCGTGCGGGGGGCGAGCGGGTCGCCGGCGGTGCCGGTGCCAAAGAGGCCCTCACACTGTTTGGGCCCTTTGGAAACGAGGTAATGGTGCGGCCACATCAAAAGGACGTGGGAACGAGTCCCGGCCGCCACGGCCCCGCAGACAGACAGACAGACAGACAGACAGCAGTTATCGCCGTGACAATGGCCAGCAGTATGAATGGATTATGACGAGCCAGCTCTACAGACATCGCCTTTATTTTTCCTCGCCGCCCAGGTAAGTGCACAGGGACCCGCTTTTAGCACATCCTTTCCAAACGCTGCTGCAAATGCAGAGTCTTTCTTTTTGATTTTAATCACTAGCCTGTAATAGTAATTGCAGCGTCATCTGCATTAGGAAAACTTATCCGTACCTCAATTTTTGCCGTGGTATACAGGTCGCCATACAACTCGAAGTTTGATTTATGTTATCATCCTTCACCGCATACAAGAGGCCAGCGCTACCGGTTGGACCTGACCGGGGCTGGGCTCGCTCCGGACCCATCCGAAGCCTCCTGACCAGATTCGGAAATGCTCTCTCTCGCTCCGTCTCTCTCTCTCTCTCTCTCTTCCTCTGTCCTTCTCCGACTTCATCATTACATCTCGCACATCGTATCGCTGCCTTTGAGGCGCGGACCGCTACCAGCCTTCTGAGCACACACGCACACACAGACACGTGCGCGCGCACACACACACGTAGGTGGCGTGGTTGCTTTGCGTGTGATTGGTTTATTGTTCCTGTTGGCGCCGCCACAACAAAAGAAGCACAGAAGTAGTCGGCGCAACAAACAAGCCTCGAAATGCGGCGATGTGAAAGGGAGGCAAGTTGTCGGGAAGGACATGACACCTCCGGTACCTCATGGTACCTCTTGACATATCTTGGTACTTCCTGGAACATCCACGATGGCCAGAAGGACCACGCACCATCAGTCAAATAAGAAGGAAAGGAGGGGGGGGGGAGGGCTGCAAGTAAACCAAAACCATGCTCGAACTTACACATTTTCAATTATTTTTGCGCTCATCCACAAATCAATGGGGTGGATCAATTTAGTCAAACGAAAATTATCTTTTTTCGACAGAATCTCTGCTGCGCTGCTACTATACGGTTATCAATTACCCCAACACAAAAACCAACAACAGAAAATTACAAACGCAGCCGATGAACCGAACACACCTCCGTAATATAACAAGGTGCCAGACGAGTCTTTGGTCAGGTTGCCGCGGCCTCGTCTCGCTCACTTCCCCCCCCCCTCTCTCTCTCTCTCTCTCTCTCTCTGATTAGTCATAACCTTACACTGAATGTGGATAAAACTAATGCAATGATCATGGGATCAGAGGCATATCTAGGGTTATTTAAGGGAGTACCTCGTCAGCCTCTAGTAGTGGATGGGCATACTATTGAATTTAAGGAAGTTGTGAAAAATCTTGGCGTCTTACTGGACTCTACCTTAAGTTGGAATGAACATTGTAATTATGTAATTAATAAGGTGTTCAGTATCCTAGCTCAGCTCAGCCGTAATTTTTCATATATACCATTGCATATCAGGCGTATACTTGTCCAAGCCTTAATATTCCCCCACTTTGATCATATACTTGTACAAATATATATACTGTACAAATATTTCAAAACATAATCTTCTAAAATTGCAAAGAGCACAGAATGCCTGTATCAGGTTTATATGTAATGTAAGTAAATTTCAGCACATCACACCTTTTTATATACAGCTAGGCCTATTGAAATTAGAGGCAAGGCAAAAAATGATATTATCCTCTATGATAGTGAAGATTATTTGTAACAATAATCCACTCTACCTCAGCCAGCAGTACATGTTTAAGAGCACTCAAAAGACAACTAGAACAAATAGTATGGAACTAAAATACCTGACACCAAGAACTGAATCTTTTAATCTGTCTTTTTGTATTCAGAGTTGTAAGCTGTGGAATCACCTCCGATTGTATAATGTCTCATCCTTGCATTCTCATAAAAATTATATAAAATCTAGACTTTGATGGATCAATCAATGCTTTATTTAATTGCAGGATTTATACTTAGGCATATGTGTAGACATTTAGTTATATATTTATGCATGTGAATATGTAATTTAAATTTATGTTGTTATGCATTTGGATATTTTATTTAAATTTATGTTAACTGGTGATCTTGTGTGATATGTTAATCTGTGATATGTGAGAGCCGGCTTGTACGCCAACGGGGCTAATCACCCTATTGTACAGGTCGAAATAAATTTCAATTTCAATTTCAATTTCTCTCTCTCTCTCTCTCTCTCTCTCTCCCGTCGCGCCTGTCTCTGTCTCTCTGGCCGCGAGCGCGCGGCGCCAAGTGGCTCAAAGCCGCTTTGTATTGGAACGCTCTTGGCTCCAATCAAAGGCTAAGGGTCAGGGGAGGCCCTTAACGTGTGAAAACAAACGCCTGTGTGAGAGCGGCGGGAGCGGCAGGCGGGCTGACCGACTCGCCGCCGCTCCGGGCCACGGATTCAATATGATGAACAGGCTGGGCTCCAGCGGCGTGGGGTTGGTAGTGCTGTCGACATGCCTTGCGCCAGGGCCCGGCCCGCACTGCAGGCCCATAGCCTCAACAAATAAATATATGAATGATTATCAACGTTGCCTTCATGCTTCATGGGGCATCTAGTCAGCCTGTGAATCTCCGGATAGGCAACCCAGTCAACAGCCGTGCCTTTCGGGCGTGCCTCCTCCCTTCCCTACATCCCTACACAACTCCGGCCGCGCTGCCCTTGTCAGCCCTCACGCCAGCCTCACGGAGGAAACGCTCAGCCAATCTGCTGCACACGGGCACTCCGCCGCGCGCCAGGCCGTCGCCGGAAGAGGCGAAAACAACAACAAGAAGGAAAACACTGAAAACAAAAACATTTTACACTTTTACATAATGCATTAACCTGCCTCCATATTGCTTTACATACGTTCCGACAGCGGCGGCGGAGCGGCGAGCAGAAGGAAGGAGGGAGAAGAACGGAGAGGAAAAGGAGTAGAAAGAGGTGGGGCAGCGTATACGAGTACCCTCCTCTCCATTCACGGAGTCTCCAAGAGTACGCTCCGCACAGACAACAACCCGAGTGCGTTTGTTTCATTCATTCAGAACATATCTCGTCCCCCTCCTTTTCTCTTATTTTTTCTTCCGGTACTCTCTTTTTTCGTCTCGTTTTCTCCTCGTTAGGAGGCTGCAGGCCCTTCGGCCCTTCGGCCCCGTGCTCGGTACACTAATCTGTCAGAGGGCCTGCGTTCATTCATACACGAACGCACCTTGTACTTACACTAGGCCATTCATTCGTCACTCAGCCCAGCATTCAACCACTCCACTAGCCCACCGATACCCATGTTAATTTGTTCATTCATGAATGCTTATTTTTCATTGGTTTATATATCAATTGGCCACCTTCATTAATTCAGTCATCCATTCATGTTTTCATTCATTCATTCGCCAAGTCCTTCATACGTCAATTCGTTCATTCATTCATTCGCCAATTCCTTCATACGTAAATGCATTCGCTCGTTCGTTGGTTGATCCATTCATTCGTTTGCCCTTCATTTGTTCACTCTTATATTCACGCATTCATTCGTTCTTCGACTTCCCTCCTCTGTACAATCCGGCCGGAAGTCGGACGCTTGCGCTACGTTGATTTCTCATACTCGTGGCGCCGGTCGGATCAATGACTTGCTTATCGCGACTGGAGCGGATCATCGCTTTGGTTTCATCCGCCGCGCTACCCGGCACCGGCCGCCGGCCCCGCCTGGGCAGTGTGTAGTGAGTGACCGCGGGGCCGCTCTCAGCCCAGCGTGGCGTGGCAGGGCGTGGCGTGGCGGGGCAGCGCTGCCCAGACCATACCGGGCCGCCCGTACAGCGAGAGATCGTTAATCACCCCATATTGAGTGCTTCCTTGGCTGACAGTGGCGCCGGCCTTCGGGCTGCGCGCGCCGTGAGCGCTGTGCGTGAGACGGCGTCCCGCCGCGGCCCGGCTCGACTCGGACCGGACCGGGCCGG
The DNA here is from genome assembly GCA_026979955.1 of Megalurothrips usitatus. Taxonomy (NCBI): domain Eukaryota; kingdom Metazoa; phylum Arthropoda; class Insecta; order Thysanoptera; family Thripidae; genus Megalurothrips; species Megalurothrips usitatus. The sequence goes on along the minus strand of CM049600.1, from coordinate 10,878,919 downwards.
CTCGGCACGGCTCGCTCCCCGGCGCGGCTCGTCTCGGCTCGCCGCCAGAGGGCGACGACGCCGCCGGTGCCGGGGCCTGGCGAAAGGGTTAGGGCGAGGTGAGCCGGGCCCGCCGGCCGCCGCCGGTCCAGTCCCGGGCCCTTACCTCGGCTCAGCTCGCCGCCGGCCGCGGACTGCGCAGGCGACTGCTCGGGCGTGGCGGGGTCCCGCCCCGCGCCGCCAGGGTTCGGCCGTGGCTCGACGCCGTATCCCTTGCAACCCCTCGGCGGCGGCCACCGTCAGCGGCGGCGGATTACCGGAGGAGCTGGCGGCGCGGCATACCACCGCGGTCACGGGCCGCCTGCGGACGCGCGCGCGCGCTGCACCCTCAGGATGGACAAGGACAGTCTGCCCGTGGCTGTGCAGCCGCCGCCGCGTTATCGGGGACGGTATCACCGCCGTGTCGCGGGGAGGACGCCGTCGAAGACAAGGCCCCCGTTGTGCGCGGCGCGCGCTGCATCCGCTCGGCTGCGCGGCGGACGGCGCCGGGACCGTGCAGCAGTGGCGGCAGCAGCGGCGGCAGCAGTGGCGGCAGCAGCGGCGGCAGCAGCGGCGGCAGCAGCGGCGGATGCACAGCAAAGAGCTGTCTGCCTTCTTGATGCTCGTCTCGGCGTCCCAGAGGCGGCCAAGCGTCGCGGCGCCTCGGCATGGCGCGGAGCCGTCACCGGATGCAGCGGCGACGGCGATGATGTTGATGCACTGCGAGCACGTGATGGTGATAATGGTGGTCATGATAATGATGTTAGTAACATTTTTTTTTCATTGAACAACGACTGTTTTCCTCAGACTACGGATATTTAGAAAAAACCTGAAAAAGGATTCGACCACGATCGGAACTGTATAACACATTTGCCGAATAAGTGACAGATTATTGAACCTGCAAGACCTTTGCTTGTACCGCAATCCGCAATGTATCCTCATGGAACCCGCCGCCGCCGGCCTGAGATGACCTTTCGCCTGCACCCTTCCCCCTCCTGCGCCATGCCGGCCGGTGGCGCACCCTGGTGGAGTCGTCCTGCACTATGACCGCGGCCCGAGCCTTGTGTGTGTGTATGTGTATGTGTGTGTGTGTGTATGTGGATGTCCGCCGCGCGCAGGGGACAGCCATGCCACGCTACGCCTTGCACTCTCATCACACGTTGGATCAGGCCCTGCGATTAAGGTCACACGGATATCTAATCAAATCGTTTTAATCAAGAGATTCGAGACGACACAAGATTCTTATAATATATTTGCTCCTGAACACTACTGATATTATTTTTTTCTGAAGAAAATTAAAAATCGAAAAACTAGAGAAAAGAGCATTACTAATTATTCTTGTTATTCTGCTGGCTCGGGGGCTCGGTGTCCGTTTCGAGTAAATAACGACCCGTACATGCGGAGAGGCGCGCCGGCAGGAAGAGGGCAGCCGAAAAATAAAAACGCCGCGTTATGTGGCTGATGCAAACGAGTAAAAATTAATTAGCCCCATTGAGGGCCCGGCCCGCCTCCGGCCCTCCGTCCCTCCGGCCCTCCGGCCCCTGCGGCCCGCTTACCGTACCGCAGGACACGCCCTTTCTGCAGACCAGGAGGAGGCCCGTCCCTCCTTTGTAGCCGGCCCTTTTCTGGAACGGCCCAAAAGTGATCCGATGATTAATGATTTCAGCATTTCGCCGAGCGTAAATGGGTTATGATTTATTCGAGAGGTGTTTCGGGCGTCTGTGCTTCATTTATCATGGTGGTGACGAACGACCAGCAGCAGTGTGGACACTTGAATTTCGTGGATTAACCCCAAAATATTCTGAAAAATGAAGCTTCTATCCTTTTTTTTTTACATTTTGTTCGCACGAGATGGATGAAAAGGGATGGAGAAAGAGAGAGAGAGTGTGTGTGTGTGTGTGTGTGAGAGAGAGAGAGAGAGAGAGAGAGAGAGAGAGAGAGAGATGGGGGCGGTGGTGGCACAGAGTTGCTGCAGATCAGCCTGAGGCGCCGGCTTCGGTGGAAAAGAACACACACTCTCCGTCGGATGGACCTGACCGAGCGGCAGAGCCGCGGCCGAGCCGTAGCAGGCCACGGGGTAATAAAGGGGGGCGACTTTCGTCATTTGCAGACAGCCCTTTGGATTGCCACTCGGGAGGTTGGATCGCCGCGAGGCCTATATGTGTGCGTGTGTGTGTGTGTGTGTGTGTGTGTGTGTGTGTTTCTCAGTGCGCGTCGCGTCCTCGCAGTGGTTGGTCTTGACGTGCCAGAGAGAACAGACTGACACTCACAGCCCCCCCGGCCCCCTTTCCCTCTACTGTTCCTCCCCTTCCCTCTCCCCCTCCCCGTCCCGATCGCTGCTTGCAGTCGCGCAGAACGGCGACGGACTCGTTATTTTTACGTGTATTTACGTAAACCTTGGCCGCGCCGTGTGCTATCGGGCTTTGGGATCGGCCGGGCGCCCCGCGAGGGAGGCACGGGGGCCCGCCGGCCCCGCCCGACCCCGCCCGGCCCCGCCCGGCCCTGACGTGAGGCGCCAATGCCGCCGCGGCGTGGCCGGGCGGAAGCGCGGGCCGCATTTAATGTGTTATCATGAACCATCAGGGCCCCCACCCCCTCTCGCCGTGGCCCCCTTGGCGCCTCCGCGGGGCCCATGGCGTGAGGCCTATCGGGGCCGAGGCTATGAAAAAGTGATGTGAACGTCGTCCGATTCCCGGCCGAGGAGGAACGCGTCGAGGCTGCTGCTCCACGTCGGGAACTTTGGCGCGACACTTACGATCTCACGCTCAGTACTGGGCCATGTGTTCCCGAGCCTACGGGGTACGGGGGCTGGGTGGGATCATTTGCTCTCGTACCTAACATTTCTGCACCACCCACGACAGCGGTTCTCGGTTAGGGCAATAATTATAACTATGAGAAATTCAACAACACATAAATTCCATTTTTTTAAATAAATATTTTGCAATGACTTATGTAGCAGTGGACGTTCGTTTGGACCCGATCGACAGACCAGTGTGGAAGTGGTGCAGAGCAGGAGAGCCGGGCCGTTCCGGTGAAGTAAAACGCAGAGTTCGCTTCCTTCACGACGGTCCCCTTATAGCAGCCAGGGCTGCCGGCAGGGGAAGCACTGCAAGCGGAGAGCACACACACACACACACACACACATTTACACACACACGACGCACCCCTTGCAAATCCTGCCCGCCTTCGCCCCTCTTTTCCCTTTCACTACCGGCCCTCCTCCCCCTTCTCCAGCACAGCTTGCCCTCTCAGTGCACCCCCTCCCCGCCATTCACCCTTCTCTTTGGCTCGACAACGAATCCACGTCTCGGTGTCCTCTTTATGTTATGACAACCCCCACCACCCCCGGGGCCGCATGCGTACACAGAGCGCCTAGCAGCGCACCATCAAGATTTCTCATACCCGCCATGAGAGGTTCACCTGAGAGTACGAATTCCTTCCGTATTCGAATATCACCCGAGGAGCTCTGCCCTTATATTGCACCTTGCCGCCCCAAGGATCCCCCTCCGCTATCGGACTCCCCTCCAGAGACCCCCGTCGGGGCCCATAATCCTCCGAATTTGATTCGTCTGCTCGGGCGATCTCATTCTCGTGTGCCCTCCGCACATGCACCTCGGGCCTCCCCTCCCCCTTTTCATACGCTTATGACCCCCCCCCCTTTCCCCCGCCCCCTACCCTGCTCGCTTTCCCTCGTAGACCCTTACGGCCCGCGGGTGGCCAGGGCAATTTCCATCCCCCGTTTTCCTTGGCGCCCCTTCCCCCTCACCACACCCCCTCACCTCACCCCTCTCCATCACGCCGCTACGCCACGCCACGCCGCTTTCAGAAGCAATTTCCCCCTCCCCTCTTCCCCCTCTTTCCCTTCTCCTCTGGCGTCGCCGAGCGGCGCCCCTAAATCGCCAGTCCGGCGCCAAAATGACCAAAGGGTGGAAAAATAACAGCTTTCCCTTGTTGCGGGCGCCCCGCTATGGGGGTGGGGGGCGCTAGGAGGGTGGTAGGGGGCCGGCGCGGCGGGGTGCTGCCGTGGACGCCCAGCGTAGCGTTCGAGATGGGTCGTATAAGGAGGGGAAGGTGGAAGGGGGTGACGGCAGCCAAATAATAGATGGCGGGGCTGTAAAGTGTGGGGGCGGCCGGCACGGTGGCCGCGGAGGTGGCCGCTGCTGCCGCAGGTTCACGACGTTGGTGGTGGTGCTGGTGACGGGAGGTGTTCGTCGGCTTTCAAAAATCGGCGACAAACGTCGAGTGTGATGGCCGCCGGGTGGCGTGGTGGTGGGTGGCGCTGGCGTCGTGGCCCGGCGGGGCCTCGGCCGGCCTCGGCCCTCGCCAGCGGGCGCAGCTGTCTCGGCCGCCTGATTTATACGGGAGCGGGGCCTCTTGCGGACCACCCTGAACACCCCGGCCGGCCACGCCCCGCCACGCCGCCGCCGCTGAGAGCCGCGCCGGCCCCGCCACGCCACGCCGCGCGCGCCCTTTACAAGCCCGACAGCGCCGCCCGTGTGGTAGCCTCTGTCCGACCGGTGCTGCCACCAGCGATACGGGTGGCCGAGGCCGTGGGGCTGCTAGGCGCTGCCAGGCGCTGCCGCGGGGATCCGCTCCGCAAGCCACTCCCCGTCCGCTCAACGTTGCCCATCGTTTACACCGTTTGTGCAAGAAAAAGAAAGGGAGGCTCTCAACAAATCTGCAACAATTTTGGATGTTTAAAAAAAATGTAAAAATGCAGAATTTGTTTAAAGAAAATATTTATAAGAGTACGTCTTGAAAGTGTAAAGTTTTAAGTACAAAATTTAAATATTGAGACTAAATTTGTGTGTGCCAGATATACACAGAAAATAAATGATTGAAGCCACATTGCTGAAACTGATAATGTCGTGGACTGCGATTATCGCGGGAGCAGAGCGGGGCTGTCTCAGTGCTGCCCCAGGGCTGCCTCAGGGCTGCCTCAGGGCTGCCTCAGGACTGTTTCAGGGCTGCTCGCGCTGCGCGAGGCATGCCTGCAGGCGGGCGGCGCTGCTGTCGCCGGCCGCGCTTCCTGGAAGCTCCTGCGGCCCGCGATAGCCACGGCCACGGAGACCACGGCGGGGCGGGGGAATAGCAAAACACAATGCTCTTTGATTTGCAGAACACGCGGCGGCCCATTGGCGCCGGCCGACGCCATTGCTGCGGTGAGCGGCCACGCCGAGCTGCGCCTGGCTGCGCCTGGCTGTGCCGCGCCGGTCTGTGCGGATCCGGGCGGCTGCGGCGCCGCGGCTCCCTCGCTGGGACGCCCCGGGACAAACAAGCAGACAAACCTTTTGGTTCATCTTTTTCAAAAAGGGGAGCAAGGCAAAAAATGAAGAAAATGAAAATATTAATGAATGGAGTGAACAGAAAAATCGAAAAAGGAATAAATTTTAAAATAATGCATGAAACCGATCATACAAGTGCCAGTCAAGAACCGCCGTTTCCACGCACCGATTTCACCCGCGGGCTCCTATAGGACGGCCCTGGGCGTATCGTACGCCTTCCGTGACCCGGGAGGGGCCTAACGTGATGATAATAAAGCCGAGTGCATCGAGTGCGCACGGATTTGCACACCGCACACAACCGTGCCCGGCCGGGCCCCGCGGTGTGTGCACGTGCAGGAGCTTCCGTGCTGCACGCCAGCGCCTCGGCAGCGGCGGCCGGGCTGCCAGCGGCTGCTAGCGGCTGCTAGGGCCCCGGCGCGCGCGAGAGCTTTTTGTAGAGCGTTAAAAATGACGAGGAACACATTCCGGAATCGTCCTGGATTTCCAGACGTAAATCCTTGTCGCTTGGCGTGTCGTGTGGCGTGTCGCGTGCCGCGTCGCGAGGTGACTGCAGGCCGTTTCCGGTGTCGGCGGTTCCCCGTGCGAACGCGGCGCGGCCCCGCAACGTCCCGCCTCCGCCTGTCCGTCTGCCTGACAACGGACGGGGGCAATTTGGGCCTCAAAAGCGGCGACGGAGGCGACCTTGGGGCGTCATATGCACCGGTGCGGGGTGCAACGCGCAACGCCCCCACACCCACCCCTGAGAGAGAGGGGAGGGAAGGATAGAGAGGGGGGGGGGGAGAAAGAGAGAGACAGAGACAGAGAGGAGGGGAGGGAGAGAGCGAGACCGAAAAAATCCTACCCTTCTCCTTCCTCCCACAAGAGCCCGCGGAGTAAGTGCACCCTTTCCCCCTCTCCCTCGTTCCCTCTCTCCTCCGGGATGCAGGCCTTGTGCCATGGCGGGTACACACGGCCTGCAGCGCGGCGAGCGGCGGCGGCAGCGGCGGCTGGCTTGGGCCCGACGAGCCTCGCCTTGGCCGCGCCTCGCCTCGCCACCGCCTCGCTGTGCCTGTCCGCGCGCCGGCCGACCAATGGGAAGGTGAGCTGGGCGGGCAATGTCCCTCCCGTGCCGTCCCGCCGCCGGGCCGCCGGGCCGCCGGGCCGCCGGGCCGCCGCAGCCGGTGCCGCCGCGGCAGGCGCGTCTGGTCGCACTGCACTGCCCCGCCCCGCCCAGCACCGTTCTTTCATTCATTTGTTGTCCGCTCAGTCATTCATTCATCAGTAAAGTACCTCGTGTGGGACCGAAAATACATGTAGATAAAGGTGCTAAGACGTCGCAGTCTTGGTTTTTCTACGCTATGCCCCCCCCCCCCCACTCCCCCTTTATCGAGGTGTTGCTTGCCTAGGTGCTGTTGACAGAAGCGTAGGCAAAAAGTAGCCCGTAACACAGGAGTGTAACGTTAACGCTCGCCTAGCTCCGCCTGCCTACTAGGCAACCCCTTGTCACAGATGATAGTTGTTGGCCTAAGAAGCCAGGCGGAGGTAGGCACGACCATTGCCTGTGCGTTTGGGCGACTGTTTGCCAACTTTTCTGGCATGTCAGAAGCGCCTCGACGATTTGGATGCGTCGTCCCGCAACCCACCGGTAGCGACCTGTATACGACGGTTTTCCTTCCTTTTCCTTTGGCACGGCTGACGTTGCAGTACTGCGGTATTTGCAGTATTTATCGCGCGCGGCGCACGCGTACCCGGCGATGTCCTCGGAACAGTTCGCGGGGGGTACATCGCACATCCCCACACCGGCGCGGGCAGCGCGGGCAGCGCGTCGAGTGTTTGCCAGCGCCAGCCGGCCCCCGCCGCTGCTGCTGCTACACCGTCCTGCCTGCCGAGTCTTTGTGCGTTCGACAAACGCAACATTGTTGTTGCTGCTCTTGTTGTTGTTTGCCGTCCCGAGTAAAAAATTCAGTCGGGGGACGCCGTGCTTACCAGCCGCGCCGGCGTTGTTGGGCGTTCCCTTGCCGAGGTGGATGGATAATGGTATGTGTGTTCACTCTGCCTCTGCCGCCCGCCGCCGCCGCTGCCGCCGCCCTCGGACAGCGTCCTCCTGCGAGGGAGAGGACATCCGCACGCCAACCAAACGTCGCCGCTTGATTGGCCGTGCGCTCTTGTTGTTGTTGTTTGCAGTCAGTCGAACGGCTGCCGTCCGCACCCAGCTCACACACACGCTCACACACACGCTCAGACACACACACACACACACACACAGCGCTGGACCGGAAGGCGCACCTCACAGGCAGCGCGGCCGTCGCTGAGGACGACCGCAGCGGCGCGCGTCCTCGCAAATGAATGCAGCGCGTCCCCATGCTGCTGCTGCCGCCGCTGCTGCTGCTGCTGCTGTCCTGTTGGTGCGCTGGGCTTGGCTGCCTGGTCTCTCTGATCCTGTATTCATGCTGTTCCCGAGATGAACCGGGCCGGAACAGGCAGGCTGACAGCGGAAACGCCGAAAGTGAAGGGTGTGAGAGGGCTAGTTGCTTCTGTATGGCGCTGCTCTTTCTGCCTCGTAAATATCACTCCCAGAAAAGAAAAATCGACGAGTATGTAACACTTTTAACGATTGCCTGTACAGCACCCAGAAAAATGCCTTCTTGATTTAAGATACGAAAGCCTTGATTCAAGGCAAATTTGACTTTGAATCAAGGTTTTTGCTTTGAAGTCTAATTTGACCTTGTCTGGCTTCAACTCTATTTTAGACTTGATTCGAGGGAACATTTTTCTCGGTCTGAACTAAAAGTAGACTCAGAGCAAGGTTTCAGTCTCGAATCAAGTCTCACTTGACCTTTATCAAAGCTAAAGTAGATTTCATCTTTTCAAGACTCCGTTTTTCTGGGTAAGCTCATGACAGGCTATATGATTGTCGATTAATGTTTGGTAATCCTAACTGGTTGACCAATTTGACTTAGCATGTGATTATTTGGTCAAATAATTTCTGCACTTTCCATCTCAACCGCTTTTTAAAGATATTTTGTTACTCTCTAAGTGCTGTTGCCAGAGAAGTATGCCAGAAGTTGCCCAAACAGATGTGTAATTCTGGAGTCTGGTAACGGCCATTGAAGTTCAAATATAAAAAATTAGGGGCCGAGGTCTGAGAAAATCCCTAGAAATCCTGAAATATGTGTAACATTCACCATCGAGTGTTCGCCCTCGTGGCAGAGTCAGGCACCACCATCGCACTTCACTGAATTTCGGACTGCATTTTTACTACTTTTCTGGCATCACTATCATGTCACAAATAATTGACAGCATGATTACTCCGTTTCTGTTTTTAGTTTTTGTGTGTCTGCGAGCAGTGAACTCTGGGTGGCCAAAAGCCCGTCCGCTGCCAAGCGGGGTGCTGGCTTGTGACTAATGCGGCCCTGGCCACGCCGTACGCGCACCCCACCGACATGTGTCGGCCCGACGCTTTGACGCCCCATTGAAATGGCCAGGGCCTCGAGTCCACCAAAATAGTCGGAGAAGACCGCCCAGCCGCGGCCGCGCAGACAGGCCGAACGTCCTCTACCCAACAACCCTACAAACCGAAGAGTGTGGTAACATGCTTTTCCTAAAGTGATGGGTGCCACACTGAAGGAAGAGTGTGATGGGCTATTACGCTTTGGGGAAAGCGTGGCGAGGCACCACACTCTTGTAAGAGTGTGATGGGTACCAAGCTCTTGCTATGATGACAATGTAAACGCATGGGACCGCAAAGAAGAGTGTGGCACCATCACACTCTTACAGGAGTGTGGTGCCTCACCACGCTTTTCCTGCTGTGTGGCGGCCCATCACGCTTTTCCTTCAGGGTGGTGACCATCACGCTTTAGGAAAAGCTTGTTGCCACCCTTTTGGGTTTGTAGAGAATGCGGTGTGTCGAAATCAGAAGTTCTTGTGGTTTCCTTTTGTATTTCCGGGATACACAAAGCATTCACATATTTCTCTTTCCAACACCCAGAAAAATGACTTCTTGATTGAAGGTACGAAATCCTTGATTCAAAGAAAATTTGACTTTGAATCAAGGTTTTTGCTTTGACTCAGGTCTAATTTGACCTTGGCTGGCTTCAAGTCTATTTTAGACTTGATTCGAGGGAACGTTTTTCTCCGTGCGAAGTAAAAGTAGACTCGAAGCAAAGTTTTTTGTCTTGAATCAAGTCTCATTTGACCTTTATCGAAGCTAAAGTAGACTTCATCTTTTCAAGACTACGTTTTTCTGGGTGAATGTGACACCACGCAGAATCTGTTGCACCCCCCACGGTAGCCGAAAAGTCTATTGGAAGTGTTGAATATGGAAAATGGAGCGCTTTAAAGCGCAGGTGCAATTCATTAGCAAAGGCCCTTCAGTTACGTACCAAAGTTGTCACAGCCATTAAAATTTCTTTGCCGCCGCCTTCTAGAATTTTACATGCACTCATTATATTGCTCTCTGCCTCGGGCCCCGGCACTAAACTTTTCCTCGAGTGTGACCACGAGAGCGTTTTATATTTTTACCTGCGCCAGTGCACCGGCCTCGGCCCCACGTCTCCGAGGCAAGCACGCCAGGTCGACATGCGGCGCAAGTGCCCCTCGACGCCTGGGCGCTGCGCCGATGCAGTGCCGCTCGGCCGCACGGCCCCGCGGAGCCTGGCGCAGCCCGGCGACTCGACTCCGCAGCAGAAGCACACCAGGGGCCGGGGCTGGGGCTCTCTGTTACGGACAGCAAAGCAAACCCACCAGGGCGTTCGCCTAGCCTATGAGCCCGGCTCGGGACCGTTTTCAGGGTGGCGTCCGCGACGACGGACGGACATATTCCATCCCTCTCCCCCCCCCCCCTCCGCCCCCCCCCCCCCCCCCCCCCCGTGCACGATTTGGCCACCCTTGCGAGCGTGCGGCTTACTTCGGACGTAGGCCGACTGGCGGCCCTCCACCATGCCTGGAGGATTTAAGTAAAATAAGGCCGACCTCGGTCCTTCTGCTCGGATGGGACCTGGGGTGAGGGGAAGGGGGAGGGGGTGGGGGGCAGCGAGGGCTGAAGGGCTGAGGGGGCGCGCCAGACTTGCAGTGTGTGTGTGTGTGTCCCTGGTCCTCCGCCATACACGAAAAAGTGTAGTGAGAGGGAGGGGTGAAAAGAGAAGGGCGGGTCTTGGACACACATACACACACACACACACACTCATACTGCACACATTCACGGACACACTCACACACGGACTGGGAGGGTATGGTGCTCTGTGTGCTAGTCACAGCGGGGATCGCTAAGAGCGGAGAGTGAGTGAGAGAGGGATGGGGGGGGGGGGGTGCAGCACACAACGTCGGCGTCAGGAGGACGCAGGACGCGGCGGTAACGAAGTACACTCCCGAAATAAATATGTGGACCGCGCTTCAGGGGACACAATAACCAGATCAATCTGCGTGTTTGAAAAATTACGGTGGCCGGCCGTCTCAGGACGACAAGCAGCAGCAGCAGCAGCCGAATAAAAAACACAAGAGAACAAAAAGGACACCGAGCTGGACGCAGGGGAAAGATGTGTAATCCTGGTGGAGCCGACACGACACCCCCCGCGGGGCGGAGGGGGCGCCGGCCGGGAAGACCTCGGCGGAGGGGCGCCTGCCGCCGCCTGCCGCCGCACCCCTCCTGACCGCAGCGGGACGGCGCGGCCGGGTGCAATATCTGGAGGTCTCCGCCCAGGGCTCTGCCGGCCGCCGCCGCGGACCGACGGCGGAGATAAGCGAGCGTGACCAAATCGACGCAGATTACGGGATATGAGAAATTCCTGGGTCCGTGACGGCGGCGGCGGAGGCAGCGGCGGCGGCGGCACGGTCTGGGTCCCGCATTGGACACGGCGGCGTCCGGGGTCACCGAGGCGAGAGAGAGCGAGAGAGAGATATATAGAGAAAGAGAGAGAGAGAGAGAGAGAGAGGGGGCGGCTTGTGGCACTTCACGCGTGGTGGCAGCAGGAGGAAGCCACCGCACACACGGATACACCCCATATTTGTGGCAGCATCTTGTGTACACAGTCTGCCTTCTTCATATGCGGGAGGGAAGAGTTCCCGGGGAGAGAGATCTGCGGCGGCAGGGAAAGGACCCCGCCGAGAACGCGCGGGAAGCACGAGGAGAGCGGCGAGGGTTTGGGCGGCGCCGTCTCCACGGCGGCGACCTCGGTGCGGTTGGGAGTGGTCGTCCTTTTGGCCGGCCTTCGCGAGGGCCTCCTCCGCGGCGCCGCAGCAGGGCCGGGCGGCCGCCGTGGCGCCACCAGCCGTCGTATTCCGGGTACGCCGGGAGCGCGCGGCCCGGCGCGGCCCCCAGCATCATGCCTCCGACGCGCCGCCGCCGCCGCCGCCGCCGCCGCCGCCGCCGTTCCGCCTCAGAATGTCGTCGATGGCTGTTGATTAGCGCCGCAATTATGCCCCCCGCGTTACACGTCCGCGCTGCCCTCAAGAACTTCATTACGGCGGACAGAATGTGGCCGCCGCCCCGCCGCCCCGCCGCCGTGCCGTTGAGGGCCGGGCGGCGCCGTCGTGCCGGCCGCGCACCGCCACCGGCACGCTGCACTTGCCTCACCCGCGCGACAGCGGCACAGCAGTGCACAGCGGCCGGGGCCAGGACGAGCCCGCGGCCCCCGTTTTGGAATCCCTGGCCGCGGCGACGGTGGGTGCGCGTTCTGGTCCGCGTACGGCAGCCAAGCACGGCGACACGCCACGGGAGCCGGGAGCCTCCACCGTGCAGGAGGAGTACCGCCGCCGTGCCGCCCTGCTGTGCTGCGCTTCCGTACCTGGCGGGGCGGACGGGACACGCCGGCCGGCGAGACGATGCGACGTGCCCTTCATTGCACAACCCTTGCCGTTCCGCCGCCGCTGCTGCCGCCGCTGCTGCTTCTGCCTCTGCCTTGCTTACTACATGCTGGCGCATTTAATATGCTCATTATTGGTCGGGGAACGGCGGCTGTACGGCGGCGGCAGCCAGGCGGCGGCACATCCTCCATGCCGCATGCCCCCCTTTCCTCCTCCTCCCACCCACTCCCCCCCCCCCCTCTCTCTCTCTCTCTCTCTCTCTCTCTCTCTGTCTCTCTCTCTCCGCCAGGCTGCTGCCAGGCAGTGCCACGACGACGTCCTTTCCGAATAAATAAAGAAATATCAGAGGGTGACATACTGGTCTTGTCGGTCCGGGGACGCGGGGATGACAAATTGTCGTGTCGCGGCGTGTTCCGGGGAGGGAGGGAGGAAGGGCCGGAGGGCCAGAGGGCCGGAGACCGGGGGTGGAGGCGGGGGCAGAGGGGTGGGCGGGGTGGCAGCCGCCCGTAACATGTTGCTGTACGACAGCACCCCACCCCTTGCTGGTGCCACCGCCAGGACGCCTGGAAGGGAGAGAGAGAGAGAGAGAGAGAGAGAGAGAGAGAGAGAGAGAGAGGGGGGGAGAGAGGGAGGGAGAGAGAGAGAGAGAGAGAGAGAGAGAGAGAGAAGAGAAAAGGGGAGAGGGAGGAAGGGAGGGGGAGGGGCGGAGTGTCCGGTTTTCCGCCCCATTTTTTCAGAGTTATTCTCGTGGCCTGGGCTGGATGGTGAGGCTGATCCAGCGCGGCACGGCGGCGGCAAGGCGGCGGCGGGGCGGCTGCCTCTCCCGAGACGCCCCTGCGGCCGGCGCTCGGCGGCGGCGCGGCGGCGCGGCCTGTCGGTCCATCTCTCGGCGCGGCTCGGATCAGAGGGCAGCAGGCCGAATTTGGATTGGAGATTGGGGAGCGGTACCGCGGTGCGGCCGTAACTCTGCGGGTCCGGCCCCCGCCGGTCCCCGCCGCGCGACTTTCCCGAACCTCCGCACCTCTACTTCCTCCCTCCGTCCCTCTCTTCCTCTCCCTCTCCCTCTCCCGCCCGGCGTCTGCCGCGCATCTCCTCTGCACGACTGTTATGCGCAGTGGGTGGTCAAACCCTAATCTTGTCATTGCTCGCAATTGCTGGTGATAGAGCTAGTTCCTCCTCCCAGCGCTCCCCGCCTCGCTCCGCTCCCCGCACCCCTCCCCGCTCCCCTCCCGGCCCCGGCGGCCACTCATCTCCGCAGCGCTCGTTGTTCGTTATTTCGCCAAGACATCGCCGACGACTTCCTTCCTTAGCAGCCCGGCGTCGGCGGCGCCCAATACGTCACCATCATCCGTGCCGAGCCGAGCGCGGCGCTCGCGCGCTCCGATGCTATGGGGAGATGTGTACTGTAAGAAAATCCTTGTTGAGTTGTACATAGCATTTCCACCCTAGACTAAACGAAGACTTGCAAAAACGCCAGTCGAAATGAATGCATCTGTGCGCATATTTTTTAGGGTGGCCGGAAGCAGTTCCGGCGCGACGTGCACTCGAACCTCTGAGTCACCATCACGCCACATCGGCGGGAAAAGGGGGGATATAAATTGGACGCAAAAACTTTTTTAGTGCCCCCAGACCTCCTCTTCCCTACCCCCTCTCTCCCTTCCTTATCCCACGCAAGTTTGGCGCTGCAGGGTGGGCCCGCGATCAAAACCAAATACTCCAACTTTTCCCCCTTCTTTTTTTCTTCTTCTCATTTTCTGGCGGAGCGTGCAACACAACGGATACTATTTGCTCGTGGTCTCTCGCTAAGAGCAGGTTTGCGGTGGACAAAGCATGCATACGTGTACGTAGTAAAGCCAAGAAATGGCAGAGCCCAACTCTCAAATAGCGCCTCTTGACTCGTTTCTCGGGCCGCCCCTTGGGGCACACTACACGCCACATCTCCCGCGTTACGGAGGTTGTTGTCCTCTCTCTCTCTCTCTCTCTCTCTCTCTCTCTCCTTAGAGGCGGCTGGCTCTCTAGAGCAGCAGTGCTCTAATTAATGGCACTAGGAGGAGGCGCCCCGGCTGGGCTAGTGCCGGCTAGTGCCCCGTGCAGCGCCAACTAGTGACACGCGGAGGGAGAGAAAACAAACCGGGAGGACACTTCTGTCAGCAGCAACAGCTCCTCAGTCCGTCCGGCGCACAGGCCGCGCACGGGCCGCGCAGCGGCGCCGACCGCCCGACTGAGATCGGCTGTAGACGAGGAGAGAGGACGGCGGCCGCGGCCCCCGCCCGCACCCACGAGCCGCGGCGCCCGCGGCCCGCGGCCCACAGAGAGAATTCCACTAATTTGTGCCGCGCCAGGCTCTGGCCGTCGCGGTCGTCGGCAACAGCACCCCACGGACCCTGCCGCCGCCACCGCCGCCAACGCCGCCCAGCCGCCCCGCCCCCGGCCCGGGTCCAGCCCAGCGCAGGCCATGCCACCAGCAAGAGGCGATTCGGTTTCAAGGGAACAGGAGACGAGGCGGAGGGCGGCGGCACGGCGGCACGGCGGCGGGCACGTCGCGGAGCGGCGCACCCGGCCAGCGGGGGCCGCGTCATGCGGCAGCGGCGGCAGCGGCACGGCTGACGCCAACTTGCTTCAATGATGCTCGCCTAACACGACCGACTCCTCCACACACACGGCGGGCAATAGAGGGAACCGCCCCGGGAGAAACCCAAACCGGGGCAGCGCTTGCGGGCGGCGCGGCGCTGCGCGACGCTACGGCGCCGTCGCCCGCAGCGGAGGACCTCCTCGCCTGCGGGCCGCAGCGCCCGCAGCGCGCCGCGTATGAAAAATCCGGACGGCTCCTCGACGCGGAAGATGGGAACGAAACGAATGCATCGGTCGTGGGACGGGAACGGGGCGGGCGGGGGCGGGCCTCGACACACGCAGCCAGGGCCGCATAACGACTTAGTGCGGTCACGAGGCATGCGGGTCACCCTCCTCCCCCTGAGCAGAGGAAGAGAGGGATGGGAAGCCGGAGAGAGAGAGAGAGAGAGAGAGAGAGAGGGGGGGGAGAGAGAGAGAGAGAGAGAGGGGGGGGAGAGAGAGAGAGAGAGAGGAGATGGTGAAACTGCCCATGGCTAGCACTGCCGCTGGCCGATATCCGCCGCGGCCGAAAGTTGGCAATCGGCTTGCAGCGCGTCGGCGTTATAGTACGGATGCGACGGCCCCAGAGAGTGCGGGGGAGAGCGCGCGCGCGCGCGAGAGAGAGAGAGAGAGAGAGAGAGAAGGTGGGGGGCAGCCAGGCTAGTGAGTCACACGACATGGACATGTGAGAGTCGGTCCTCTGCAGCCGCCACTGGCCGGCACCGACCACCACTGCATGTGGTCGTGAGGGCCGTGAGTTCATGACACACGGGTAGTCGTCGGATCGCGGGGGCCGTGACCGCACTCGTTGTTCATGCCGCTCCTCCGCTCTCATGGCCCGGCGGCAGCGCCGGCAGCAGCGCCATGGGCAGCCATGCTTCCGCCGTGGGTGGCCGGCGGCCGCGGTGGGGCCGCGGGGGCCGCGGGGGCCGCAGGTGGCCGCTGGGTAGCCGCCGGACAGGACAATATCCCCGGCGCCCCCCTCCACGGCGGCCACGCCGCGCGCTCCTCCCCACACAGTTTCTAACGCACGGGGCGGTGTCCGTGCCACCGCCGCTGCCGCCGCTGCCACCGCCGCTGCCGCCGCCGCCGCCGCCGCTGCCACCCGGCTCATGCCGCTCTATGGCCCGTGCGGCACGGCCGACTATGGCGCTCACTTTATGGCCGAGGTGGCCCCCGAAATAACGAGATATCAGCGGCGGCGGCCCCGCGGCCCTGCCGCCCGCACCGGGGACATTCCGCCGCAAGATTGGGTTGGCCGGGCCGCGGCCTGCGCGGCCTGCCCGGCATGGGCATGGGCACGGCGCGGGAAGGCGCGGCCATGCAAAGCGCGCGCGCGCGCCGCCGCCGCCGCGGCCAAGTGCCGGTGGTGGCGGTGCCGGGGGCACCAACCGCGGAGCGTAACTCTCACAAGGAGAACGTGCCGGGGTCGGGGGCCTCCAGCGGCGGCGCGGTGCCGGCGGGGTCGGCGGTGCCCGCGCGGCAACGTCACAAAATCCCCGCCGGCTTCACACAGCGGTGGCGGCGGCCGGGTGAAACAAGCCGAAACCGCGCTCGACGAGGCGGCCCACACCTTGTGGGGTCCCCGCCTAGCCAAGCGCTGAGCTCCCGGTGAGTTGTGGCCGGCGCTCGGCCTCTGCCGCGGCCCCGCGTCCCGCCTGACAGGGGATGACACGGCCGCGCGACCCTCGCCTACGATTGGGACCCCCGATACGCGCGGCGATTGACTGCCGCGGCAATCGGCTCCCCGATCTCTCCCTACACATGTATCTTCATTCTGCCGGGGCCGTCGGGCCGCGCGTGCCGGCCAGGCCACAGGACGACCACAGGGCTGGGCCCGCGGCGGCAGGTGCCGGGGCAGGTGCCTCCGGGCCGGAGCCTAGCGCGGCCCGGCAACCTCGACCCCCGCGGGGGTTGGCTGATGCACTACAGGCCTCCAGGGTCGCATGATTTTTCACGAAACTTCTGTGCCCAATTAAGAAGAAAACCCGCGGGAACGTGAAGCATGAGCTTCAAGGACCTTTTATCATTTATTTCGTGCGTGTGCGGAAATGCCGGAATACGGGGCACGGCGACTGGGAGGGGCCTCCGGTGTGTGCGATATGTCGGCTCCGGGGGGAATGCTGCCGGAGCGCCGCTCTGCGCCGCACTGCACCGCTGCGGGCACCGCGTTTCCCACCAGGAGGGGTACGTGCATGCGCCGGGCGGCGCGGCAAACAACTTAATAAAAGCGGACGGAGCGGCGCGAGTCCGCCGTCCGCTATGCCGCCGCCGCCGCGCCGCGAGCTCCGGCCTGCTGGCCAATCCCGCGCGACCGCCGCCGAGCGCCGCCCAGCACGCCGCATGGCAGCCGCATGGCAGCCTCATGGCAGCCTCATGGCAGCCTCACGGCGGCCGCGCCGCCCGCCGGCGTCTCGGTGTCATTGCTCCGCGCTTCGCGGGGGGGGGGGGGGCGTAGGGGCCCGTTCACAAATGTCGTCACCCTTTTCGAGACCATTTCTGAACACCTTGTCACCTTTTGTCTTTACCCTCGGAAACCTTTTTTGTCGCGTTGATTTGTCGCGCAGGTTATGGTTTGACTGATTTTTGATTTTTGTTCATATCCGCAGAATTTTCGTCAGAACAACATGATTGTGGTCGAACAAGCGTCGTTCGGTTTCGAGGACCAAAGTTAAATCGACCTTACAAATCGACTTGGCCAAACAATTGTGAGTGATGGGGCTAACTTAACGTTGCATGCACATAGGTTGTCACCTTCGACTGCCCCCTCCCCCTTCTCCCCTAGTAGATTGTGGGGTCATTTGTGAACGGACCCTTAGGCCGCGGCGACGGGCCGACAGCCGCGGACCAGACTAATAGTCGACTGCGGACAGTAACTCAAAATGGAAGTTCTGGCATGAGGGAAACATCAATGGGAGGATGATGTTATCGGTGAAAGGCGCCTCGGCGAGCCTCCTCACATTTTTCCGACGTCGTTGGAAACGGACCACCAGGGCGGCACTAGCACTAGGCGTATAGCGCAGGGCGCTAAGGGGCCGAACTGTCGGAGCCGACCGGTGCTGCCCTCAACACCTTGCGGCGGCAGGCCGGGCAACTACGACGTGGGTGCCACCACCACCACCTCAGGGACCTCAGGGGCGAGTGGAAGGGACGGGGAGGGGGGAGGTGTTGCCGAGCAGCCATGAGTAATAAGATAAAGGAGGGAGAAGGGAAAGGGGGCTGAGGTCAGGTGCGATTTTAATTTTTCAAAAGGGGCGCCGCCGCCGCCATGAGCCGCCGTGGGGGCGCGGCGATGGCTTCAGCAGGAGCTCTGCGCGGTCACCGACACAACGCCAAAAGGCCGCGCCTGTCAACGAAGAAACGTGAAAACCTCTTCTTTTTTACCGGGGCAACATTAATCCGTCAGTCTCTGCGGCGGCCAATGACCACACGCACGCACACACACACACACACACACAAGCACGTACACATAAGCACATACACACACACACAAGCTTCCGGCCACATCGCGCGGCTCTCTACAAAATGACACGCCTCACCTCGCCGCTATCACACGATCACATTACTACACTCTCTCCTTAACTACCCCCCGGTATCGATCGCCGCCGGAGGCCGCGCGTATTAATTTAGAATCGGTGAAATGCGGCGGGCTCATCAGCCGCGGTGCGTATATATATATATATATATTAGCCGGCGCTGGCTGCCGGCCGCGGTGACTTCAGGCAGGTGCGTGGGGCGGGGGCCGGGCGGGGGCCGGGTGGGGGCCAGGGCCGGGCGGGGGGCTGAAAGAACGGTTCCTGCCATGAATGTCGCCCGGTGTGTGGTGCCGGTAACGGTGGCGTGCTAGTAATGGGCTGCATCACTCAGCATGTGATCCCCGACCGACCCTCGTGTCAGTAAGCACCCAAGCGCGTAAAGGCAGCACGGCCCCGCCAGGCCAGGGTCTCGGCCGACGCGCGCGCAAAATCACTACACACTAACTATTCGCAATGCGAGAGAAATCTGACACGCGGTCCGTTAGGATACAACTGCAAAACTATGGAGGGGCAAGAATCACTTCTCTTTTTGAAGTATGGGTATTTTCGCGGCAGTTATTGGGCCTCAACGACCGTTCTCTTGCGGTGCCCTGCGGATAGCGGCATGGTCGATAATGACACGGCAAAGTCCCACCTAGCGCAGTGCCGGTCCTTCGGCCCCCGCTCACACACGAACACACACGCACAGCACACACGCACGCACACACGGCCGCGTCCTTCCAATCCTTCTGGCGTGTTGTGATGCGTGTCGCGGCGGCGGGCGGCGGCGCGGGGCGGCGAGTCCCAACCGCGACTGCCACCGCGATTCCCACGTAAATAAGCCACCTCCAAACCACACACCGATATCAGTGTTGCGCAGGGGGCGACAGACAACGCGGGGACGCCGTCGTGGCGTGCGTCGTTTGGCTCAAGGGCCGAAGGGGTGAGGGCGCAGGCGAGGCGGTCCTGCCGCAGGCATCACCGCGGCCCGCCCGCTGCCATTTTCGGAGGTATGAAAGATTCGGTGGGGCGGGCAGTTAGAAGGCGGCGGAGAATCGGAGTCCACCGGGGGGCTGCAATCACGACATGCGCCGCTCCGAACAGCGGGGCGAGGCGAGGGCGCAGAGCGGCGGCATATGCGAAATTTACGTGAGTTTTCGACTGTACACGGCACGATTAATTCGTCGCAGTGAGGATGGTTTTAAGAAAATAAATCAAACGACTACTCGGTGCCGTGTACTGTACGTCCTCGTCCTGGGGAGAGCGGCGTGAACAGCGGCGACCGCAGCAGCTGCCTCCCTCCAGCCGTCACGTCCGCCCCCGCGGCCCCCGCGGCCCCCGCGGCCCGCTGGTCCTCCTGGGCATTCCGTGATCCCGCAGGCTCATCCCTAAAGTGCTCCGCCGGCCCGCGCAGCCCGTGCTGAGGCCCGTGCGGCCCGCTGCGTTGGATTGGGGCCGCGCGGTCACGAACGGCCGGTGGGGGCGGCCGGGGCGGCCGGGGCGGCTGGACGAGGGCTGACCTGGCGGGCTGCAGGATAATCAAAAATAGTGTAGCTGGCTTCCTGTTCGCCGTTGGAGGGCAAAAATCTCAGAACGCCTCAGCTGGGAGCAAAGGTTATAACGATACATGCACCCGTGATCATACACTGTCACAATTTCTTTTGGACAATCCAAGTTCCAAGGGAGAGCTCATATCGACGCGTTGCCGTGCAGGGTAGCTAATTCAGACAAGCACACTGAGGTTCGTAGTTCTAGTGCACAATACTTTATCCGCGATCTTCGATCAACAGAGGCCATCAGAAAAACGGAGGGAGGAAAGAGTCGCGAATGCAGGCCGCCGACTTCGGGGGCGAGCGCGCTAACTACTGCGCCACCGAGACACAGCACTGAGGGTATTATGATCTTGCGAACTGATCTGTTAGGGCGACGCAGCGCGCAGCGGAGAGGCCAGAGGCCCCCACAGGGCCGGTCAGGGCCACGTCGCGTGCAGGAGGCAGCGCGCCTATTGATTCTGTGTCCAGTGAGCGGACCATTTAGAGCCCAAACACGGCATTGATTAATGTGCCCCACTGTGTGCTGATAAAGGCTGATTGGGCGGGCAGACCCGGGCAGCGCGCCCCGTCACGTGTGGCCAGCCGCCTCAGTGCGCTGCAGCAGACAGGTATTTCCAGCGAGGCTTGAGAACGGAAGTCGAAGTAAAGGAATGCATCTGCACTGCCCCCGTAAGTGTGACGAATCGAATACATACATTTCGATGTGTTGAAGAGCAAGTGTGATTAATGAAAAATACTACAACTGTAGATATGCAATAACCATTGCATTTCATCACAGTCGGACATATTTGTGTTCATCACAGTTAGGTACACTGATCATCACAGAGAGAGCGTCATCAAAGCCAAGTGTGATGAACTCATCACAGTCATGTGTGATTAGTGGAAAGTACTGCGGCTGCATCTGGCATGAAAACTTATCACACCTGGAGTCTGATGTGATTGCAGTGCAGGCGGAAGCAGCTGTAGTGTGAGAAATTGCATGGCGGCCCGCCGTTGCCGCTCTTAATGCAGTCACCCAGATAGAACGCCTTTGTAACTGAGGGTGTGCACCAAGCTCCAAATCCTAGATTCAACGGAAGTTTGGCTGTACCAAGGTTATTTACTTAGATCTCATCTGACCTTAAAGTGAAAACAGGTTTCGAGCGAGACTTCGCGTTCTCCCACTTTCGTTCTTGAGCCTCGTTGGGAATGCCATCTCGTAAGCAGGGCCGAAATATGCCAAAGCCCTTTCCTTCCATTCGAGGGGTTCACAACTGCAAGATCGAGTGTGCCATTGTGCGATTACCATGTGATAGTGATTCCAGGTGACCACCGACTACCCTTGATCGTTCTGGATCTTGATTCCAGCGATGACCAATGGTTATCGCTGATCACCAGTGAGTAGAACTGATTGCCGTTAACTACCGATAACGACCGATTACCTTAAATCTTGTCCAAAATAGTCGATAACCTTGAATGATTACCGTTGATTAGCATTGCGGCATGATTACCAAGGCCGTGTACTCAAGATTTCCTGAGTTGTCAACCCGAACATGATTCCGTTCCTACGCATCTTTACGAGCCCGAGCAGCCCGAGCGCGACTCGAAGGTGGGAGGGGAGATGGTCAGAAGGTGGCGTTTCTAGAGTGACGGCCGCCGCACGGCTGTCGCGGACACCGTTTCGCTGCCGGCGGTGGCAAGGCGGATAAGGGAGTGACCCATTCTCTTCCGGAACTCATTGTACGGCGGCGTTTCCCTCAAACGCATCGCTCTCTCTCTCTCCCTCTCTCGCACGCACACTCACACACCCCTTCCGTTAGCCGCCACGGCTCTCCGAGATCCGCCCCTACGTCACGCTGCTGTGCCGCGCGGCGGCAGCGCGAACAGCACATGAGGCAAAGCCCGGCAACACACACACACACACACACACACACACACACCCCGTGCTCGCACGCGAGCGAGCGCACACACACACACGCGGGTATACCCCTTACTTAACCGAATTGCGCCCCGCGGTAACAATACCTGGGTAATAAGCGGGTATTGCATTGTTGAGGCAACAAAGGCGATGCCTTGTTGCGGTCAGGTGCGACAGATGTGCCGCGACACGCCGCCGCCGCTGCCGCCACCGCTGCCGGGGGAGGGTCGGGGCGAGGCTAGGCCGGGCCGCCACCGCGACCCACAACGCTCACCGTTATTCTCAAATGTTTTGGAAGGGCAAGCTGAAAATATTTTGACGCTCTTTAAGGCATACCTTAATTTTTCATTGCTGCTCGAAACGGGCCTGTTTCTTTTTTTCGCCTATGACTTTTATTTTAGTCAGGTGTAGTTCGGTTAGACAGCCTAACACCTGAGGCATCAACGACCTCATGTAGTGTGGAAGAGGGGGGGGGGGCACTAGGTGCTAGTGTTCCTGGCGATAGGTCTGAGCGAAAACGAGCCCGGGGTCGGAGTAGAGTACGGGACCTGCCCCCAACCCCCCCCCCCCCCTCCTGCCGCTGCCCCTCCCCCCTCGCCTCCTCCCCCTGAAATAGTAAACGAGCCGGTGTGCCGGGACACGGCTCTGGTTGGAAATACACCGGTGGAGGGGGCAGGGGGATGGCGAAAGGAAGAGAAAAGAGAGAGAGAGAGAGAGAGAGAGAGAGAGAGAGAGAGAGAGAGAGTGAGACCGAGTGGGAGGAGGAGGGAGGCGGACAGGGACGGGGAGTAATTGAAGTGGACGTCCACACGGCGCGGACCCGATCACTGACAACGCAACGCTTTGTGCATTCACGATAGCCACTCCTCCACCCTCGCGGCAGCAACGGCGGCGGCGCGCACGGCACGGAGCGGCGGTGGGCCGCGGGGGCCGTGGGGGCCGCGGGGGCCGTGGGGGGCCGCGGGGCCCAGCCGGGGCCGACGCGGCCCACGTCAAGGGTTCGGCGCGCGTCGTGGAGCCCACAGCACGGCCTACCTTGCGGCCACGGTGCCACCGCGCCGCCACCGGCTCGGCACGCGAGGGGTGGCCCCAACGGGACGTGGGCGGGAGCTGGAGGAGAATGAGTACGTGCACACACACACACACGGACACACACTCACACACACGCGCACGGGGCTTCGTCGTCCAAGGTGACACTACTATACTTAAGTGTGGACGGGAACTCTTTGGCGGGCTACGCTCGCGATGACACTCCCATGCTCCTCTAGAGGAGCTCTCAGTGCCGACTGCATGCAGCGCGACAGCGGCGGCAAATGCAAGGCAGCTGAGGCTCGGAATTAATTATTATTATACCGTACGGCTTACAGTGAACTTCAACAGGTGTATCTTTTTCTCTTCCCTGATGTTTGTGTCGTCTGCTTCTGCTGCCGGCTCACAGCCACACAGCCCTCCTGCCGCTGCCGCCGCTGCCGCCGCTGCTGGCGTTTGCACAGGACGTACGGAAGGGGTAGAAAATCAACAAGGCACTGCACTGCACCGCCCGGGCCCCGTTGCCGTCGTATGTCCATCCCGGGCTTCGTTCATTATTCCTGTCAGAACTGGTGCACCGATCGGCCGGCCTGGCCAAACACACACACACACACACACACACACACACACACACAGCGACCAAGCGGCCAGTCCAGGCAAGGTTCGATGGAAACAATTCACTTCTCTCCTCCCCTTCCCTGCCATATTCTCTCTCTCTCTCTCTCTCTCTCTCTCTCTCTCTCTCTCCCTCCATGGCTCTCTCCTAAGCAAAAGTGTGTGTATGTGCACCAGCAGCTCGGTACATATATAGGAGACCTTCCGGTTCCCTCCCTGGACATAGTGAAAGGCACAAATATATGCATCCGTGAAACAGCGAATCCCCTAGAATTTTCTCCTTCCGCTTGTGTAATTTCTCCGATTGTACAATAAACTTCATGCACATTGCTTCCCTCCGTTTTTTGACTTATTTTTTGCGTACGACACCAAGTTCTTTTTTTTTTTGCGCCGAGCGAAAATACACGGCGACTTGCAGCCGGATGACTCATAAAAATATGGAGACGATAATTCAGCGGACACGTTATCCGCAGCGGCGCGGCAGGCGCGGCGGGCGCGCCCCGTGACGCTGAAGAATGTGTTGCCCGCTTCCCGGCGAGGCGCCTGTCGCGCACCGCGTCATTTCTCATACGCGGGGAGCTGCCGCGCCGCGCGCTCGCGTTTTCTCTGTTCGTGCGAAAATTAATGAATTAAGAGAATTTCCTTCTCGGCGCGCACAAACGCTTAGGGGTCATTAACCCCCTTTGCCGCGCTTAAATATCTAGTTCAAACACCGCGAAAGAAACATGGCGCCTCGTAAAATCCCCGCTCCCCCCCCCTCCCCCCACTCCTCTGCTTTATCACAAACGAGTTTTATGAAGTTCGCTTAGCCCGTTTTTACGATCTCCTTCTGGCCACACCGACTGATGCCTCTCCAGAGGTAGAGAGGGAAGACGGAGAGGGTGGCGTGGAGAGAGGAGGCGAGCGAGTGAGAAGGAAGGAGAGAGAAGGGAGAGAGTGAGAGAGAGAAAGAGAGAGAGAAGGAGAGAGGATCGTGCGTGATCGAAGCGCATTACTGTCCTCGACTCGTACAGCAGGGGCCGCACACGAACCCTGAGAGCGCCACCTTCACCCTCTCTGCCGCTTCCCGATAGCCGAAACTAAAGGGATCCTCATATCCGCTGAAATTTCTTCCAAACCAATGAAATATATTGCCAAATAATAAGATGCAGTAAATCTCACGAGCATCAAATCGTTTGCTTACGCCAGCAGTCTTTTTTTTCTGCCTAACGGGCTGACGGTCGGCCCCTGGACAGTAGTCCTTGCAGTATGATGCATGTCACTCATTCACGCAACCCTTCTTACGAGCAACGAGGCCCGCCCCGCTACACCAGCTCTCTCCATCTCATTGTATTTCTTCTTTTCTTCTCTCTCTATCCTTTTTCTTCATTTTTATGTTTGGAGGTGGTGAGAGGGGAGGGGAGGGGGGCAGCGCTACAGTTTCGCTTCGCGCTAGGAATTTTGCATGTCTTTGCTAACGAGTATGAAAAAGCTCATCATTACTGCCAACTGACGACAGCAATTGGGTGTTGTTCCACCGGAAAAGAAGTGTCTTTCGTTTATATTTCGCTAAGCGCAGGGGAGAGTAAGCTCGTACTGAGGTGCCATAGCACGCCTCTTGCAAAAGAGAGCGACGACAAAACAAAGCCTCCGTCAAAATAACGAAACACAGAAAACAGCAAAACGCGCCTCATGGTCATAATAGTTGACTCGAGGGAGTCACGCGAATGGCGGGATAGGGAAGAAAACTGCGGGCCACGTGTGTTGCGTGGCGGCCGGCGGCGGCTGGGCTCATCATCACACCTTGTGGTCTAATGGGGCTCACGCCCCGAGAGCGAGAGAGACGGAGGTAATTGGCCCCTTTCATGCCTATCTATAGCGCCTGCTGACGCCACCACACAATGGCGGCGTGACCGAGCGAGGTGTTCCATCTGTGTCCCGTCGGCGTCCCGTCGGCGTCCCGCGGTTGGCGCTGACGGTATGCTTGTGCGCGGGTGGGACACAGAGAGGGGTGCGGAACGGCAGCGTCTAAGTGACACTCAGCCAGGATTGTCCATAATTTACGTGACGGACGGGGACGCTTCCCCGCACGCCACCCTGCTTAAGGAGTCGAGGATATATGTGTAATTTGGCTAAGGTGGGAATCGCGTGAGCGTGGTGGCGGCGGCTGGGAGGGGTGGCTGCCGGCGGTGGCTGCCGGCGGTGGTTGGCTGGCTGGCTGGCGGCGGGGCCGCGGAGCCGGCAGCCCACAGCCATCAGTACGCCATCAACCGCTGCGGATTTGGCAGTTTATACCTGCCATATCTTTTTCGCACTTCCAGCTAAATGAGATGACGCGACACCCCATTTCACTGCGTCAGTGCGAGAGAGATGCCCGGCCGGTCATCCCCGGTGTGGCATCTCTCTTGCACCCACAGTCAAATGCGGCGTCCCTCGGCCACAACGCCACAATGCGACCGGGTGAGGGGGTGTCGGTGTGGCATCGCATCGCAGCGCGGACCGCCGCGAGCGCAGGCCGCTCGGCGGCCCGGCGACTCCCGTGTTGACCACACGGCCGCTTGGCCAATCCCGTTACGGTGTGCGTGCGCCGCGTGCGCGCACGGGCGTGACCCGGCGTGCCGGCGGGCGTCACACTCGGGGCCCCGGCCGGGCCCCGTACAATTATTTTCGCATCAGCCAGTGAAGCATGAGAAGTTGTCGGGCCGTTGCCGCCATGGCGGCGCAGCGCGGGCAGCGCGTGTGTCGCACAATGGCCGCGGCGGGCGCCTCTATCATTACCCACGTTTCTTTGCGGCAAAGTGAGCGTTTGCGGCCGCGCGGTCTTCTATTATTTAGCCGTCCAATTAGAGCCGCAGAAGTGTGTGTCCATCCTCGGCATGTTAACATGACTGTAATTTCGCCCAGCGGCTGCGGCCCGGCCGGTACCAGAACCTCTCCCGCCACATATCACGCTCTGCCGAGCGTCGCTCGCGGTCACGTCATGTGATGCGCTCTCCCTGCCGGACGCGCACCTACACTCGTCACCATGGAGACCCGCGTGCCCTGATTCAAGCGACATTCACCCCTTCCCCCTTCCTGCGTTTTAGTGATTTCTCGGATTAATAATTTAGATTCTTTTTAGAACACTATTTTCAGATTCCCCCCCCCCCTTTAAAAACGGTATACGCGAAGCAAAAAGCGTTTTCCACGTGACATCGCATCGAGCGGCATTGTAAGTCACGCCTTCCGCCAATGCGTGCGCGCACGTTGCACGAATGCAGACCTGTATGTGTGTGCGTGTGAGTATGTGTATGTGAGCAAACCCCCCCCCCCCCTCCTCCTTTCTGATTCTGCATATATACTGCGGGTAGGCGTGCTTGTGCGTCCCCATTGCGCGAGGTGCATCGTGTCCCTGTGTGTGTACAAAACACTGCCGTGTCGTGTTGGTACGCTGCCGGCGTCCTCACATGGGACGCTAATAATAACAGAAAGACTCCACGCAGTTTTAAAAAGACGCCGCGTCCGACTTCGTGCCTGCGGCCGCACGGCTGCCTCGCTGCAGCGGCCTGCAGCCGAGCCCCCGTCGGGGCGGGCAGTCCCGCAGAGCAGCCGTGTCGGCCGGGACTGCCTACCCCGCACGGGGCTCCCTCCGGGCCGCCTCTCGTCGGCATGACAGTGTAGCCCCCCTTTTCGGCGGCCGAGGGGGCTCCGCGGGGCACCTCCTGGCGCCGCCGTCGTGGGCCCCCCGGGTCACCCGAGCCCCCACAGTAGCAGGCCGAGAACATGAGCATGGTGGTCAGCGGGCGCTCACACACACACACACACACATACTGCGCATCCCGAAGGGGCCGTAGCGCGGCCGCACATCCACTGGGTTCAGTGAGCAAGAAATCGCTGTTCGTAACCTCCTGCCCGCACCTGCTGCCCCCACCGAGGCCGGCTGAGCTTCTCGCCGCCATCCACCGCCTCCTTCTCACGCCGGTGTCCCTTTTTCAACCTTTTCGTTTTTTTTTCTTCAATTTTTTTCTTATTTTCTGCGGCATCCGTGCGCGCTGAGGTGCTCATCTCCTTTGCTTACATACTCAAAGTGCTTCGGCCAGGAATGTAATCCAGGCGTGGCGCGCGCGCACAGTCCAGGACATCATAAAATTTAAAAACTTACGGAGAACAGAATTAGAAAACTATTCAATTTATCAAAAACATCAAAAATCTTAAAACAGTGCGCACTATGGTTTTCACTTTATTTCTCTCTAATAAAGTTTTGGTATTTACATTTTTGCACTAGGCTTGCCACAGCGCATAGGTTACATGATGCGCGGAGCGGGTGCCGCAGCAGTGGGTGCAGCTCTGCAGCTCCTAGGATCGGGGGCCGCTCCGCGCCGCACAGAGTGTCGCCGGGATTGGCGCTGGCGGCGGTGCGCAGCCAATGGGGTACGGCTCCCCGTATGCAGAGTCTTGACTTCACGCTCCACGGGGCGCCGCCGCCGCCGCTGACGCCGCCGCTGCCGCCACTGCTGCCGCTGCCGCCGCGCCGGGCGTGGCCTAGCGTGGCGTGTTCCATACTCATGGCGTTGTCGCCATGGGAGAGTTCCCGCCGCCGCAATGCTCCGCTGCTCGCCTCGCGCCGGCAGAAGCTCTGTGCTCTGTTTGTCATCGTTTCTAGAACTCGCGGTGAATTTCCGCGCGGCAAGATTGTTCTCGTTTCCTAAAGAAGAGATAAAAAAAGGTTAAACAAACTCTCTAAATAGTGTTGCGGTCTGACGCTTAAAACAATTATTCTAGAAAAAAATATGTTTGGTTTCGATGTTGTTGCAGTAACAACTTTGTTCAATAAATAAATGATTTTCAGACAAGCAACCTTTGTAAAATGGTACACAGCAGCCACCTTTTTTTTCTTTACCGCGTCCTCCAGGTAAGATCTCTAGCGCGAACTTACACCAAGAAACTACAGTTAAACTGTAAATTTATTGCAGAAAACTGTAGTTGCATTGGAGAAAACTGTAGTGACATTGTAGAATACTGTATTTACATTGGAGATAGCTCCAGTTAACACTTCAAACACAGTGCAGCTATGTACAATGAAAATACAGTTTGGGTACTGTGGCTTCAGCTGTAGTTTCACCGTGCATCCCTCCGCCCAGGCCGGGCCAGGCTGTATCATCAACACTGCGCAGAACAAACAGCGGCGTTCAGCGGACGCCGAGCCTTCGGGACCGTGTGACCCCGCCAAAGTATTCCTGCTCCGACAGCAGCGGCCGCAGCGCCGCAGCGCGCCCCCGGCCGATGTGTCGTCTGGATAGCGTGACTCCGCCTGACTTGTCGCTGCGCGCGGCCGTGCGTGCTCGTTCTCATGAGACGGGGAAACGAGTGCCACATGTGACAGTTGGCGTGTGTGTTACCATTGTGCTGATTGCATTGCGGTTTGTTGATGGTGATGGCTCATTGTGGTCGCTGGCCGTGTCGAGGCGAGGTGGCAGCGCGGCGGCGGCTGCCAGCGCTGCGCTACGCATCGGCTGCTGCAGGTGCCCACGCGGACACTTCATCGGGACGAATAGAGTGCTCCCAGCCCGAGGACGGAAGTAGGACGATACAGAACAGGAGAGGCCACGTGCATTGTCCACTGAAAAGGCGGCCGGTTTTCACTTTCTCTTAGATGCGACCCCTTACTCAACAGGTCAAATCAACATAAATTCCTAGCTACACTTTAGTCCAACTAGCCAAAACTAGCCAAAACCGTGCGTTGTAAAAACTCGGCAGAAAATGTTCAAAACGACTAAGCTGAAAAATTGACTTAGTACAGTGCTGTTATGTAACATTAACTCTAACAGTGCCTACTTCCGCTACTGAATTCGGCATGAAGCACCCCGGTGTTATGACACAGAATACCTCCCTCAGTGGGGCACAGTTATGGGGGCGGGGGCATTGCCGCCGTTTTCGGTGCCCATCCATTACTTGGTTGTGCTGCTTCCGGGAAATCGTGAATCCAGTAATTAGCAGAGGGGGAAGGGGGGGGGGGAGCCGCCAGGGAGCGGGTGGGGAGCCGCATCTAGAAGGGTCTTGTTGAGGGCGCGGAGGAGGTGAATCAGTGTGTGTGTATGTGTGTGTGTGTGTGTGTGTGTGGCAAAAAGCAATTTGCACACATTGGGGGCTCATTGGTCCGGGCTGGTCGCTAAACAAGGTCACGATAGCATCACCGCCCGCTCCGCTCCGCACCGCCGACGCTTTTATTTATTGGGCCGGTGTAACAATGACATCAGATCCGAGGGTCCCGGCCGGGGACGGGGAGGACCTCGAGGAGGACGCGCCGGCCGACCCCGAGTCCCAACGTGATTAAACGAATAACTCTTCGCACATCAAACGGTAAAACAACATCTCTCGCTCGCTGCCTCGGCCCGCCCGGCGGCGGCCCGGCAGCGCAGGGCGGCCGACGGAGAGGGGCAGTCCATAAAACTATCAGGAACGTGTCCAATAAATTAGGCATAAATATACATGAGCGCCACTGTGGTCGGGGGCCGCTGGGGGCCGCCGGGGGCCGCCGGGGGCTCGCAGCCTGCATGCTGACAACGGGGTGGCAGAGGGACTCAATACGCCTCCCCAAACTCGGATACGTTTTGTTTCACTTCTTTCTTTCGCAGGCTCATGCGTATACGTACTACTGCGCTAAGGCGGCTTACACAGCGCCGCTGCTTGTGTGTGTGTAACGCATGAGGTAGCGGAATGACATCAGCTCGCTGCATCTCGGGATGCAGTTGCAGGCTCTGCTGCAGGCTCCGCTGCAGCCGCCGCTCGCCGCTTCCTGTCGCGCCGTCTCAGCTACCGGTTTCTGCGTCAGCAACGCGGCGGCGGCGGCGGCGGCGGCGCAGCATGGCGACGACAGGACGTCAGGTGAGCCCCGGTAAGTAAGTGCCGACGGAGAGCCGCGCGGGGCCCCGCGGGGGACCGCCCCCCCTCCCCCCCAAACCCCCGCGGAGCCCGCGGCGACCCCCCGCGGGGCCCCGGCAAGGCACCGGCCGCAGGCTCCGAGATGGATGTCTTCCGGCGCTGCCTCCCTTCTTTCGCGGCGCCTTGTCCACACCGCCGTGCGCCGACCGCCGTCATCTCCGCTGCCATAGCGTCTACTATGTATATCGGAAACTTCGGAAAACGTCACAAGTTAAAATGCGAGAGTTCTCTTAAAAAATTGGTAGAGTTTCCTTAGGGGGAAATACAAATTATTCGAAAATTTGTAAGCGTTTTCTGAAATTTTTTGAAATGTCCCGGGACTGTAGATTTAACTCTTTGCTGCCATCAACGGTTATATTGGTTGGGGCTCCCGCCGAACGCCGCGTCGTGGCCGCCGGTATACATGGAGGGGAAGAAGATGTGTCCGCGCGTGGCAGCGCGTGGCCGGCGCTGCGTGCGCCCGCGCCGTCCGCGCCCCGTCCGTCCGGGCCGTCTTATGCATGCAATTGTGGCGGGCGACTGTCACTTTGTCCGGCAGACAGGCGCAGCGGCAGCGGCACAACACGACGAATGCAAACAGAGCCCCCCTAATTAGGTACCCCCTCTATATCTTGATTCCGAGTGGGGCGCGTCGGCGCTAAGGATCTCCCCTGTGCGCCACCACGTCTAGACTCCCCCCCCCCTCCCTCTGTGTCTCTGTCTCACTCTTTCTCTCTCTCTCTCTCTCACTTCCTCTCCCCACGTGGCTTATTTTCTAAAAAAAATAATTTGTTGCGGGCGGCCCGCCCAGCGAGCGGCAAGTGTGCAAAACGCTTCACCCAAACCGTCATGTCTGACCGACCGACCGCCGAGCTGCCGAGGGCCGGCCCCTGAGAGCGCGCTGCTGTGTGTGTTTGTGTGTGTGTGTGTGTGTGTATGTGTGTGTGTGTTGCATAATGCAGGCGGTGATGCCGTATATTTTGTCGCGCCGTTTTTGAACGTGTGTTTCCGTCGTCGGGATTTGCATGGCCGTGTCCGCGCCGCCGTGGCCCGTATCGCTTGTGTGGTCGCCTTGAATGAGCCTGGGCCATGAATGGCGGGGCCCTGCGCTCTTGCCGCCGCGGCCGCTGCTGCTGCTGCTGCCGCTGCCGCTGCCGCCGCCGCTGCTGCTGCTTCTGCCAAGCGTACAATGCAAACGCGATCGGATACGATACCAACTTGTTGCATGTGTTCAATGAATGAGCTTCGATTCGCTGCTGCGAGCGTGCGGCTGCTCTTCTCGTTCGCCTCTTTTTTCCATCTTTTTATTCCTTTTTTTTATTTCTTAATCCCCTTTGCTCCTTATTATTGTATTTTCATTTTGCATCTCCGGAGAGCTTTTGCTTTCTCACCGGAAACGTGGCGGCCATTCATGCCCTCGCTCCGCTCTCGCTTCGATTGTTTTGACGGTCGCTTTCTGGAAAGCCTCATTCCGAGGCGCATGTCCGCACGGCCTTCGACCACTTCCGCTGCGCCGCGGGTATGTATGTACCGTGTACATTGCAGCAGTACATAGTCGGTGTCATTCTTTTCAAAAATTTCGGCAGAGGAGACGGGTGAGGCTACAGCCTACGACGTATACCATGTGATTCAGAAACGCCGCATTTTTTCTTGGACGTGCAATCCTGAACGCACCATCTCCGTCTCCTACTGGCTAGACCGGACGCGTGAGACAGAAAGAGACGGAGCTAGCGCTTTGTGGATTGCATATCCCAGGAGCGGCGCTTCTGAATTACCTGGTATGTGTGACGTCACATTTCACAGACCTCGGGTTTCCGGGAAATTTTATTTTTTTCAAATAAATATATTGTGAGCTGTCTGAAGTGGCCCATCTCCCTTTTGGTGTTTTGGTTAACGAGTGTGACGGCTCCTGAAGAGGAGGCGGCGTCGGCGGTGCGCGGGGCAGCGGACCTTGTTCGTACACGCGGACAGGCATCGGATCAGGTCCTTTCGGGTCCTCCAGGTCATCCGGGTCCTCCGGTCTCCGAACGGTAAGTGACTGAACGCGCCGCCGAGGACGACGGCGAGCCCGCACCGGCACGGCAGGGCTGCCACAGGGCTGCCACAGGGCTGCCGCAGGGCTGCCGCAGGGCTGCCGCAGGGCTGCCGCAGGGCTGCCGCTGGGCGGGGAGGTGCGAGAGAGGCGCGCGCAACCCGATACTGCAAGGGCAGCCGCGCTGCCGCGCCCGCCGGCGCCGGTGCGGTGCCCCGCCGTGCCGTGCCGTGTCGTGCCGTACCGTGCCGTGCCGTGCCGTGCCGCCCCGCTACACGGCGAGCCCTCCGGCCGGCTTGGGGGCTCGCCGTAAAGCCGCGGCATCGCTGGCGCCGCACAGCCAGGTGTACCGAGACGAAGGGGTAACAACTCTGCAAAGTAGTGGCTGCAGGATTACCCCAGATTTTACTCCGGGTTATCTCCGGATTACTTCCAAATACCCTCTGCATTACTTCTGGACTACCTCAGATTACCTCGGACTACCCCGGATCACTCCGGATTGCTTCGAAATACCCCAGATTACCCACCACTTTTTTCAAATATCGAACTACCACGGATTACGCGGAAGGTGGCCGCCGGGTTATCCCAGTTCATCCCCCTTCTACCGCGACTGCTCCTAGGGGGGCGTCGCGCTGCGCACTTATGGCCGCCCCCCGGTGGCGCCGCCCGGGGTCCCGTTCGCCACCCGCGCACCTGCCGCGCACCGAACTGACCCACTAAATCAGTGATCCGACGGCGGGTTTGTAAAGTTAGGGGCACCCGATCCGAAGCATAGGAGAGCAGCCGTTTTCACGCTGCCGAAAAGAACCATCGTAAAACGTGAAAGAAAAACTCCGGTAAGATGATGACTGCGACTACACGGCTCGCGGGGACCCTTTTGGAAACATTTCGCTTGACTGGAACACGGCAGGCCGGGGCCGGAGCTCTGGCCGCGCAACCGAGCAGCCTCGGTCCTTCGGTCGTGTTGCAGCAACTCTTGGATGCAGCAGGCCGTGGCGTGGCGCAGCGGCGCTGCATCCGCCGGCGGCGGCGCACCTGAAATCAATCCGCGCACCGGACCGTGGCACGTATGTGACACATGTGTGACTTTTATGCACATGCTCACCGCATAGCTACTCGGCCAATTCGGGTAACTCAATCTCTCCCCTGATCGGCGGCGGCGGCCCCGGGGACCCCGGCGGAGACGTCGGCCCGCCGCCGCGAGGTCGTGGCACGGCAGCGGTGGCGCCATGGGGAGCGCGGCGCCTCGGCGATGCGTGCGCTGCCGACCAGGAGCAGTCAATAAATTGATTTTTTTTAAAGTTACTTTTTACTTCTCCCCTCCTTATTTTGGATAGAATCTTAAAATAGTCATTTTTGTATCTCAAAAAAATTACGGGCGGGAGAGTGCGGTGAACCCACCTATTTGCAGAGTGAAAACCAATCAATTCCTCTAGAACATACACCAAAATATTAAAAACAAAAACAGAAAAAAATAATGCACCGAAGCTGCATGTCCCTGGCCTGCGCTGGCTGCGCGGCCTGCGCGATAGTGTGGTCCCGTCTCACACAAATTGTCCGGGGCATGTTGGCTGCGTGGGGAGCGGGCAGCTCCTCTTCGCTCGCTGCCTCGGAAGGGATCAAGCAGGACAGCGGCCACCGGCGGCCACGGCACGACGGCCCTTGCTTCCAGATTGGCGGAGGGCGAAACACAGGAGCTACCTGGACGGCGGTCCGTGCGCTGCTGCAACAAATTGAAACGGAAGGGGATGGAGGAGGGAGAGGGAAGGAGAGAGGGAGGGAAGGGGGGAGGGAGAAAGGAAGAGCAGGCTCGTTTCGAAAGGATTGGACTGGACGTCCTAGGCTTCGCCGGTAAATCCCCTTCGGTCATCCCACATGCACGTGTGCTGCTTCGGTCCCCTCCGGTCCCCTCCGGTCCCCTTCGGGCCCCTCTGCGGGGGTCCGACGGAGACGAGCATGCCTCGTTCCATTTCACTTTGGGAGTGGGGCGGCTCCTCGCATCACATCGCCAACTCCTTACTCCTCCTCCCCCGTTACCTCCTCTTTGCCAAAACCCATCTCTCATTTTCACCAGCGCTGCTTGCCGCCACTCGGCTGTGGTCGGGCGCCAGCCCCCCCCCCCCCCTTTCCCCTTCTTACCACCCCGATATCGCTCCCGGAGAAGAAATAAAACAAGAGGATGCTGTGTGTGTGTGTGTGTGTGTGTGTGTGTGTGTGCGGCTCACGCTCAAAGCGGAATGAACAGTTGCTGTCACTTAGAAATGAATTTATGGACTGAATCCATTTCGTGTGCAGTGCGCGTGTACCGCCACCACTCTGTGTGTGTGTGTGTGTGTGTGAGCGAGGCGGCCGTGGGTACTACTACTACTGCACGCGTGCTGACGTATGTGTGTCCGCCCGCCCCATTCAGTGACTCAGAAGGTGAATGGCGCTGTGCTCGGCTGTGCTGCTGGCGGACCGGCACAGATCGCTTCTTTGCATGCAGTTGCACCCCGCAGTAGTTGCGGCGGTGGAGGTCGTCTGCCTGGCCGCCTGCATGCCCGTCCGCCTGGTTGCTGCTATCCCGTGTGAGAAATCTCTCGCGGCGCGGTTCAGCGCGCCCCAAAACGTCCGCCACGTTTCTCTGGTTTCTCATATGACGCTGGACGGAGCGCGGAGCGTAGCGAGGGCTACGTAATATGCGGAAGAGGTCTTCTCGGGAAGACGGCAGCAGGGCGACGGTTGGTGAGGACACAGCGCCGCCGGTGTGGCGATCGGGCCGCCACGAGAGGCATTTGACGACAGCATCGTGTTTATTGGTCCCCGCCGTGTGCGAAGGGGAAAATATGTGCGAATTTCAGAGTTCATGTTCTTCAAAATTGTGACAAATTCCGTAATTTTGGCGGATCCTTGAAATTTGAAGTCAAATATCAGTGGAGTTTCGACCGAAAGTAGGAAATTTCGACTATATTTCGTAATGGTTCCTGGCACATTCCGTGAGATTTAAAATAAATTTTGACTTACATCTCGTAATTTTAGATGAATTGACATGATTAAAATTTTGTCGATATTTGTTTCTAGGCTTTCAAATATTGCCGAATTTTCGAAAGTCGAGTTTCGGTTTAGGCACCTTTCGGGGCCGGGCTGCGTGCTGTACGCTTTTGCTTTCGCGTCCGCCGCCGCCGGCCGGCCGGCCGGCCCCCGCTCCACTTCCGTCCGGCGGCCGGCGGCAGGCGCCTGCCCCGCCTGCGGACGACGCGCACGTACGTGTCCAGCATGGCACAACGCCCTCGCCGCGCGTCCTCACGGCTCGGCCCGCCGGGCCCCCGCAGGGTCCCCGCAGGGCTCTTGCCGCGCCGCCAGAACTTTGGCTGAATTCCATTTGTTGGTAGTATTTCGCAGCGGGATACTTTGCGGCGTGCAGATCCAGGAATGGGAGGTTGCCGTGCCTAATTACTCCGAAAGACTCCGGACTCTTCTTCGGAAACTCGGGAGAATGGGAGCGGTTATCTCTCCGCGGACACGCGGAGACGAACCTCGATGATGCCCGCACCGAGATGAAATCATTGCTACACATGCATGTGGGAGCCCCCGT
This sequence comes from Megalurothrips usitatus, assembly GCA_026979955.1. Taxonomy (NCBI): domain Eukaryota; kingdom Metazoa; phylum Arthropoda; class Insecta; order Thysanoptera; family Thripidae; genus Megalurothrips; species Megalurothrips usitatus. The sequence goes on along the minus strand of CM049600.1, from coordinate 10,843,132 downwards.
CCGGAGGTCAACGCTGAGAGAATGTTACCGCCCAGGCATAAGATAGAGCACACCAATATGTTCAAATTTAAATCAAACACTGCACCATCAGGAGGTTATCTTCGGTTTGAAATGCGGTGTATTTGTGACAACAACACCGAATACAATAGAACCCACCCGACATGAGAAATTTTTACGCCATTGCTAACGAATTCAGTGCACGATTTGAAGTCCTCCGTCGGTATGAATTGCATTTTATTGCGTTCCAATTCTTCCAATTCTTCAACCTTCGACAGTAAACTAGTCAGAGAAGGGTGCACGCAGGACAGGAGTCCTGGCGCTCCCCCCCCCCCCCCCCCCCCCCCCCGCCCCCTCTTCCCTCCCCTTCTCCCCGAGCACCGGCCCCCTTGGCCGTGCACCACGTCCCGCCCGAAATCTTGCGAGCTCATTAGCATCAGACACATGATGAAATGTGCAGCACCCAGCCCCCGGCAAATGTCCCAGGTCCCCGTCGAGCCCCGCCAAGCCCCGCCCACTGCTGCCCACCCCTCTGCTTGCCCTGCTGGGCCGGGGCGGGACCAGCGTCCGAGAGTACAGAGGAGAAAAGCCCGAATAAAAAAGGAAGAGGCAGATATCAAGAGTGGCGGCATACTGTGGTGGAACAAGGAGAGACAGTGAGAGAGGGCGAGGGAGGGCTGCGAAAAATAAACTACCGCCGCCACATATCTCCAGCCGAATTTATCGCGTCCCATGAAATACAGCCCCATCCTTCCCTGTAGTCCGTACGTCTGCGTACGTCCAAACGGAGCAAATGATTATGGTCCCACAAAATTTCGTACCTAAAATTGGTGTTTTGATTGCGAAACCGAATTTTACTGTTTTGATTAAATGAATGAAAATTGGAATAATGAACGGATGAACGAATGAATGCATGATAAATGGATAATGAATAAATTTATACATAATTGAATTGGCAAATGAATGAATGAATGAATGAATGAATGAATGGATGGATGGATGGATGGATGGATGGATGGATGGATGAATGGATAAATGGATGGATGGATGGATGGGTGAATGGATGAATGAATGAATGAATGAATGAATGAATGAATGAATGAATGAATGAATGAATGAATGAATGAATGAATGATCGTTCGCTTCCGGTCATGTTTCGTCTTTTCTCACCCGAAAGCTATCGCAGCTTGTCCGCACACCGACCGTCTCGAGACCATCCCCTTCCCCCTTCCCCTCCTTCCCCCTACGCCACCCTCAGCATGTCGTCTGCAAACTCTCTTCCTATTCCGCGGGTGTCTCGTGCAGGCGCTGCAGGCGCCAGGAGTCGCAACTTTTAATGGAGCCCCCCCCCCCCCCCCCGCCATTCCACCATTCCCCTTCTCTCCCCTGCTTGGCGATACTTCCCCGCCATTCCCCCTCCCTTTCACCGATTTGTATCCGCGGTGCCGCGTCCCGCGGAGCTCGCGGACGCAGCAGAGGGACTCCGGACCGCGGCCGGCCGCCGTTCTGCGTGCAGTGGGACTTGTGCTGCTGCAGGTTCCGGCGCTGCCGGGGCTGCCGGGGCTGAGGTGGCGCCGTGTTGTGTCGGCCCGACACCTTGCCCGCCCCGCTCCTTGCGCGCCGAGGGCTCCTCGCCCCGACGCCGCCGCCGCCGCGGTGAGGGAGAAGGCGTGAAGTTTCGGTCTACCCTCCCCCTCCCCAGGTCCGACGGCTCCGCCGGCTCGGCTCGGCCACTGCTCTGCTCCGCCCCCTCCCCCCGCCGGGCTTCCCCCCACCCCGCCGCCGCCGCGCGCCACCATCCTCGCCCCGTCCCCGTCCCGTGGCAGTTGGCTCCAGCCCCGCTAGGTGGCGCGCGCTGCTCCGGCGGCGGCGCGGCACGGCGGCGGCTCTTCTTGCCTCGCTTTCCGCGGACCCGGCCCGCTTCCCGCCTCGACTGTGCCTGTGCCTCGGCCCCGCGCCGTGCCGTGCCGTGCCGTGGCGGAGCTTGCGGGGCTCCGAGCCGCCGCTGCCGTTCCCAGAACGGTTGACGGCTGCTGGCCGCCGCTGGCGCCGCCGCCGGATTTGGTTCCAAAGGGCCTATCGGCCGCCGCCGCAGCCCCGCAGCGCCGCCGCGGCACAGCCACAGCGCGCCAGATCTCTGCCCGGGATTTCTCGGAAGCGGTCGTGCCATGCGGCGCGGCGCTCGGGCTGGGCGACTATGGCGACATGACGGCCGGGGGAGGAAGAGAGGCGGTGGGAGCGGATGGGGGACAGCGGAAACGCGCAGACTGCAGCCACTTTCAGACACGGAGGGTGTTGTACGTTTGTGAGCGCGAGCGCGTGTTTGTGGAGGGAGGCGTTTTCAACACGGAACACAACGTGTGCAGCTTGTCGTGTCTTCACACCGACTCGCGGGACGGCGTGGCCGGCTCGGCGGCTCGGCAGACTCCCCGCTCGCTTCCGGGGACCGCCGCCCGGCAACCCTTCCTCGAACGGGTGGCGCGGTGAGGTGGCGGCTGCCGGCCGCGGCTGCGTGCGGTGCGGTGCCGCGCGCCCCGCACGCTCGCAGGCGCTAATTTCAGATAAATAACTCTTTAACGAGTCCCCCCCCCCTCCCCCGCACTCCTCCCCACTCCGGTGCGCGCCGTGCCGTTCGCCGCGGCCGTCATGACGATAGCCCCCTGACGGCTGTCACCCCGCGCCGGCCAGCGAGCTGCCGCGCCAGCCGGGCGTCGTGGACGGGTCGCCTGCTAGCGCCGGGGTAGGCAGCCGGGACAGACGCGCGCGGACGGCGGCTGCCTACCCGCCGGGCTGCGCTGCGGCGGCTCCCGGCGCCGGCCGCTCGGGCGCTGCCGATTTCAGCTTGCTGCCCCCCCCCCCCCCCATTTCTCCCTTCACCAGAGGACGAAGACGATGACGGCGGGCCCCATTGAGGCCCCCCAGCAGGCCCTCAGTGGCCCCCCCGGGGGGTGCCGCCGCCACTAATCCGCGGGGCGGAACGAAATTTTGTCGAGTTTGAGGCGCGCGGCGGCGGCCGGGAGAGACTTCACGTCACGTCTCCGATGCTGATGCAGCCGTTAGTACCACTGCCGATGGGGGAGAGGGGAGGGGCGGCGGGAGGGGTGCGAAAAAGGGAAAGGGAGACAAGGATGTTCTCTTCTCCGGTTGTGACGAGGGCGAGAGGAGCCTGCTCCGCACCGCCTGCCGGAGGGAAGGAAAGGGGTGGACGGGGAAACGGATTGCGTTGCACATACCGTGCAGGGAAGGAGAGAGCGGGGAGGGGACGGGGGGGGGGGGGGGTTCCCGCTGGAAGGGTGAAGGTGGAAGGAAAAGGGAAGAGAGAGGGAGGACGAGGAAGACAACGCCAAGGGAGAAAAAAATACATTGCACACGCTGCTGTAAGGGTGATGTGGGTTCTCTCCCGTCTCCCTTCTTCTCCTATCCGCCCGGACACACACACACACAAGCACGCACACACAATGCCGATGTGGACGAGGGGAGGGAAAAGCAGTGTGTGAAGCGGGAGGGGGAGGCGGGGGAAGGGGGTGAAGACTGGAAGAGAAGAGGTTCAGAGAGGGAAAGAGAGAGAGAGAGAGAGAGAGAGAGAGAGAGGAGTGACGGGGGGGGGGGGGGGGGTGGAAGTAAAGTGGTGGAGGGAGCAAGATAAGCTCACCTTTTGCCGCGGATATAAATTAAATTTCGACGGCGACATATTTCAAAATTCTTTTTTTCTCTCTTTGTGTATATGTGTGGCCCCGCATTTCATATGCGGAGACGGCATGACTGGACAGCAAATTTTTTTTATAACCATTTTTTGCGTGTTTTGTGTGTGCCGCCGCCGTGAGGGTTTGGCCCGGCTCGGGTCGCCGCGGGACACGTGAGGCACCCGGTACACATACACCCATGTCGCGGACAAAGGAGATCCGTCGTGATTACGCACATCGCGAGCAGCGGCGGCCGGCGGCGGCCGGCGGCGGCGCGGCGCACCGGCGTATAAGGGTCCGGGAGTAATTGAGTGAGGGACGGGTCAAAGGTGGCCCCGACAGGACTCGGGCGGGGCGCCCAGGGCGACACGGCCGCCGACAGCGCGGCCCCTGCTGCACCGGGGCCGGGGGCCGGGGACCGGGGGCCAGGGACCGGGGGCTGGGGACCGCCGCCCCGACGTCATGAGCCGATCCCCCACAGCCCTCACCGTACGTAAGCACGGACGATAACTAGGATACTAGAGTGCTAGAGGTGACTAGCTACGTCCCCTTCTGTCTCACGGCGCGCCTGGCCGGTGAGGCGGTGAGGGACGGAGCTACAGTGCGTTGCGGGGATGCCTACTCCACGGGGCGCGCGGCCTTTTCGGTCTCGCCCTTATGGCATTCGATTTATTCGCACGGTGGGCGCGTGCGGACTATCGCCGGCAAGCTCCCTCCCACGGCCCCCGCCCCGCACCCCTTACGCTGCTGCTGCCGCGCCGCACGCAACCCGGGCCCCGTCCCGTCCCGCGACTTCCCGCACCTCAACCGCCACCGATGTTGCTGCGGCTGCGGTGGCGGTGGCCTCTGCCCGGGCCTCGCCCCCCCCCCCCCCCCCCCGGCGCGCCCCGAGTGTCCCCCGCGGCCTCGCCCTGCACTGTCGCCATTACGCCCGGCTATTACCCCGCGAAAGATATTTCACCAACCGATTCCGATCCGATCAAACCGAGCAGCGCCGAACGCCGCCACACAGAGCCGTCGTAGGCGCAGCGCGCCGCCCGGCCCGGCTCGGCCCACGAGGGGGACAGAGACAAGGAAGCCTCCTTGTCCTTGTCGCACAGCCACGGCCCCACCCGGTCCCGAGTCGAGCCGAGCCAAACCCTCGTCCCCTCGTGGAGGAAGGGCAGGGCGGGGGAGGTGGTGGGAGGGGGCGAGGCGCGGAGCGGAGCGGCGGAGCGGCGCGGGGAGCGGGGCGGCGAGGCACGGCGCGGTCGTGGCGGCGGCGGCAGCGGCGGCGCTTCGCCCCGAGCTCGGTGCCTGCCTCGGCGCGCACACACACACACTCACACACACGCACCGCCACGCTCACTCACGCACGCGCGCGCGTGCACGGCCGGCCCTCCGGCCCTCCGGCCCCCGTCTTGTGTCCTGCCGGGGCTGCGTTTCGTCCTGCACCACCGGCGTCGCCGTCGTCCCGAGCGCCCGGCCTCGGCTCCGGTCCCTCCCGTCCTCCGCGCGCTGCGCTCGGCTTCGCCTCGGTTCGCGGGGGTCGCGTTGGCCGTGAGCCGCGCCGCCGTCTCCGCGGTCGCAGCCGCGCCGTCCTCCTGCCCGCGCGTGTGTCCGCGCGTGCGTGCGTGCGTGTGCTCCGCCTCCGTTACTGCCGCCGCCTCGATGGACTGTCTCCGTCGCCATCGTCGTCGCCAACCTGGAGAACAGCGGTTGAATGTGACCCTGTGCTAGTCGGGGCTCGCCGACCAGTTGATGTAGGTATGCTGTGTGTCCCATGTGTGTCCTCTGCACGTCCCACGCGTGTCCCGTACGTGTCACCTGCATGCCCCTCGCGTGTCCCGTTCGTGTCCCGTTCGTGTCCCGTGCGTGCACCGCGCGTGCACGGCGCGCGCCGGCAGTCACCGGGGGCATTAAGGCGCGGATCATATCATTACTTCGCGCCACGGCTGCGCGCCTCGCGTACAATTATACGTGCTCGGAAAGAGAGAGACAGAGAGGTTTGAGAGTGCGAGCGAGAGCCCGTGAGAAGTGCGAGGCGGGGGCGTGGCGTCGCGGGGCGTCGGGCGCCGGCACCCACGTGACTCACCGCGGCGTCGTCTGCTGGCGAGGTGTGAATGCTTTAATGTTAGGTTAGGTTAGGTGCCGCGGGGTGACGGCCCGGCTTGGTCGGGGCTCGTGAGAGAGAGGGAGAGACGGACGGATCAGCTGAGCGACAGAGACCGCGGCGGCCAGCGGAGGAGGGGGTGGGGGAGGGCGCGGTGCGGCTCGGCGGCGCGGCGGCGGCAGCGGCAGTAGTGGGGGGCGGACAAAATGGAGGAGGGAGGGGAAGAGCCAGAAAGGGAAGAGGGGAAGGCGGCCGCCGTTGAGTTCTTTTCTCTTTCTCCCCTTCCTCCTACCCTTCCATTCCATTTCGCGTAGCTCACCCGCCCGCCTGCCCGCCGCTGCCTGCCCGCCCGTGCGGCCGGCCGGCCCTTTCCCTTCCCTGTCGCCACCTGCCCCCTCCCGCCTCTCCCCCCCCCCCTCCCCGCTTCCCGGCAGGTTCTGCCAATTCAATCAAAGCGTACCCACCTTGCCTCCGTACCTGCCGCTCCGTGCCGCTCCGCGCCGCGCCCTGCCGAGCCAGGCCGAGCCAAGATGATGTTGCAGGTACTCGTGCTCGTACCGTCCCCGGCACGGTCCCCGGCCCGGCTCCGCTGAGCTGCACGCCGCGCTGCCGCGTCGCGATACCCCGGCACACGGTGCCCCGCCGGTACCTGCGGTACCCCGTGTCAGTGCCGCACCAGCCTAGGCCGGGCCCCCGCCGCACCGCGCGCGCTCACGCTGGTGCCCGCCCCGTGGTGTTGCAGGCCCTGCAGCAGGCCGCCACCGCCGCTGCTGCCGCCGCCCTGGTGCCCCGCATGCGCAACAAGCCCGCCGCGCTAATGAGTGCCGTCATCGGGGCCGTGATTGTGGACATGTGGGGCGTCGTGCCGCGACCCGGGGGCCGCCGCTGCTGCCACCGCCGCTCAGTGCCCGCCGCCGCCGCTGCCGCCGCCGCCTCCGCCGCCGCCTCCGCCGCCACCGCCGCCGCCACCTCGCCAGCAACCACGCGACCGTGCCGCGCTGACGCGGCGCAGTAGCGTCGCGAACGCCCCCAACGAGACAACGCCGTCGGACCCGTACCGGCACCCGGCCGCCCGCCCGCGTCGGGACGGGAGTGCTTCTCAGTGATCTCAGTGATACGCAGCAGTGAGTGTCAGTGCCGATGAGTGACGCCCCGGTGCAGCGGGATGAGTGACGACCCCGGCCTCCGCCGCCGGCGTGCCGACGGCGTGGTGCGCGAGTGACAGTGCTCCCCGACAACAAGTCGTCTCCACCAGGTCGTCGCCGATGCGGCCCCCCGGCTCTCCATGAGATTCGACCAGGGTGCCGAGGATCTGCCGAGCCGGTCGCCGTCACGCGGCTCGCCGGACTCCCCGCGGAACTCCCCTCCCGAGCAGCGGCTCAGGCTCCCGCCGCCGCCGCCGCAGCAGCAGCTGCAGCAGCTGCAGGCCGGCAACCCTTGCAACCCCATGGCCTTCCACCCCTTCCTGCTACCGCAGCACCGCCCCACGGACTTTAGGTGAGTTGGCGCGCCTGGCTGCCGCGCAGCGCAGAGACGGCCGCTTGTGGGGGATGGCCGCGGCGCTGGTGGTCGCCTAACCTCACTTTTGCCGCGGACCGCCCAGCTGCCTCCTGACTGGGTGATGGTGATGATGTTCTCCGGGGATGTTCCTGGCGGAAGGCCGACTAACCTCACTTCTGGCCCCCCGGCGCCCGCCTCTCACTAACGGCCCGCTGACCAGATACTGTATCGGGCCCCCGGCCGTTAGCATCCCGCCGGTTTTAACGTCAGCGTGCGGGTACGCGGTGAATTAATGCTCGCCGCCGCGGAGGCTGAAATGAGCTGCAGATTTGAGGGCCGGCAGGAGAGGCTGCGGGGGGAGGGGAGGGCCGCGCGGAGAGGGCGGCGGGGGGCGGCGCCGTCCGGGCGGCCACCGGCGGCGGCCACCGGCTTGTCTGAGGTTAAGACCGTTTCGCTAACGAACCGCTCGCCGGCTGCCTGCAACAAGCGGCCCGTTAACGCCGTATCGTTACGGCCGGGGCCAAGCTCACACGACGCGGTCGGGGAGCAGCACGGAAGAAGTCTCTAAGAGCGCCGGCCGCCACAGCAGGCCCGCGGCGTGTCGCCTGACGGGGCGCGAGTGTGGCAGCTTCTATATGCAATGAAACAAATGAAAAAAGTTGTATTAATTGACTCATTTCGGCTCCCCCTTTTTATACAAACACGCGCTGATACGGTTAACATATCGTGTGAAGCGCTTCCGCTCGCCCGCCACATTTGCATGGGCGCCGTGGAAAAGCTGCAACGCGCGCGTGCCTCCGCCAGAGGCGCAGTGTTAATGTAAAAGTGCGTGTCGTGTGGGCATGACAGCGAGATAGAGAGAGATGGCCGACTAAATGACAGGCCTTGATACGGGAGAGGCAGAGAGAGAGAGAGAGAGAGAGAGAGAGAGAGAGAGAGAGAGAGAGAGAGAGATGGAGGAGCACCGATAATGTCATGGGGGCACACGCGCATGCGTGACAGAGGGAGACCGCCGCTCTCTGCGTTATGGAATTAGTGGCATAAAGAGGTACGATTCACTTAGTGATTTTCGATTCCGTGCGATAGACGCGCGCGCCGCTGAATTAATAGCTGGGAGTCGTTGTTTTGTTTGTTTTTTGTTTTACTATTGTTAATGTGAGTAGGGTTTGTCGGTGAAGACATGATTGGCTGTGATGATCAACGGTTGAATGTGTGGTTATGAGAACTGTACTGAGTCGTGAGCGGCCGCTATACCGCTGGCAGCCTACTGCTAGAGTCCCCCGGCGAGCCCGAAACGGATATATGCAAGTAGTAACAAAGTAGTAGTATACTAGTTAGCCGGGGAAAGTTAGAAAATTCGTTGTTATGCTCACCGGATCATGGAATATATGGGGGTTCAGTATAGTGTGTGTGTGTGTGTGCACTATGCACCCCGTAGAGTGTAAACGCACGCTTTTTCGTGCTTGCGCTTCGTCCGGCTCAGCATCTGTCAGTGTTGCCAGAAAAGTAGACAAAAAGTGGGCCAAACACACAGGTGTATGGATTTTGCCTGCCTCTAACTGCATATGAGGCAACACCTTGTCATAGCTGCCATTACTCTGCGTAGTGGGTAGGCGCAGGCTGGCAAATCCATATTCAGTACAATACACCTGTGTGTTTGGGCTTCTTTTTGCCTTGCAACACCACTGTGGCTGCCGTTTTCGGGCTTCTTTCGGAGTGCTCTATCGACAGTGCGGCCGGGAGGCCGGGTGCGCCCTAATAGGTCCGGGATATCGCGGCGGCCGGCGGCGGCCGGCGGCAGCTGCTGTCAGTGGTGCATCTAATTACAGCGGGGGTCACGTCGGCCCCCGCGCGTGGCGGCGGCGTCGCAGCGCCAGTCTGGCGGTCTGGCGGGCGGCGGCGACGGCAGGCCACTGAACCCGGCCGTTTCGGACCCGTCACCATCGACGCGCGTCCAGCGCCAGCACGCAAAAAAAATTGTGATTACTTACGCATGACGAATTTCTTCGTTGATTTTGGGACAAGCAAGACATTTATTAAAGAGAACTGAGACTCAAAGAAGTCAGAAAAAGATTTGTTGAGGCGACTGATAATTTGTGACTAAAGATTTGTTGGGACAACTTAATTAAGATTGGTTGTGGCAAGTCATTCTTGGTTTCCGCAGAGAAAAGTCTCTTCTCCAAAGTTTTGCTGATCCAACTTACAATTTTGTTTTGGTTTGTTTAAAAAAATCATAGTAGTCAGAATGTGAAGAAATCGGTACCTGTCGTGAAGTGACATCTCTCTTGTAGTATTACGAGCTGAGACGCCCCCCCCCCCCCCCCCCCACCTTCCCTTGTCCGCCTACCCTCTACTCCCATCCCCCCAAAACGTTTCTGTTCCTGGCGCCGTGCCGCGCAAACTGGGCCAGCACTGCCGCCGCTGCCGCCGCTGGCGGGTACCGATTCTCACAAGGCCCCAATTCCAGGGCGCACCAACCATTACGGTGTGACGTGTGTTTTATTGCATCGCGAATGCAGCGCCCGATTGCTCTATGCGACAGTATAATGGGAGCGCCCCGGCATCAACATATTAGTGAGATTGGCTCCGCCGGCTCTGCCGCGGTGGCCGAGAGCGGAGGGCGAGGGGAGAGGGGAGGGGGACCCTGAGAGGTAAAACAATTCGTGCGGCCGCGATTTAGGAGTCCGCATAGCGACACAAGTAGCGGCGCGTAGCCTGGCGCGGTCTGCACCGCAAAGGGGGAAGGGGGGGGAGGGGCTCTGCCGCCACTGCTGATCCGATTCGATGTACAGTAGTAATAATGTGCGGATAAAGTAGACGCGAGGCCCCCACAAACCGCAGCGCCGTGTTTTACCTCCGTTCAAAATTTTTAATTTAATTTTGTTTTTTTTTTGTTTGGAACGTTTGGAAATACGAGCCACTCTATTATTTGCGGGATGTTTGACATTGTGATGTGCCATTGTCGGGAGACTGTGGAAACTCGTTTCCAGAGACGGTATCGACGCCGAACGCGCATGCGCACCGCCGCCGCGGTGGAGAGCTGCATTTTTATGGCTGGGTGGTGTCGGAGGAGTGCAACAGGACTCTCTACTGTCGTCTGCTCGCGCGCGGCCGGGGGCGGCCGGGGCGGCTGCGGGGAGAAACTCTCTCCGACCACCCCCTGCCGCACACGAGTGCCGGTTCTCGAGGGGCCTCACTCTGCCCGCCAGCTGGGGCCGCCCCTAAGCCACGTCACACCCGACGCGGACCTAACGCGGAAATTCAGACCCAAAAGAAGTCTACATTACTACACTCGGTACATCTTGATGAAAATTTGTGCATCTCTATTGGAATCTCGAGCAGGAACAGAGACAAAATTCGTTGAAATTTCAGAACGTAAAATAAAGAAATAAAATTGAAAAAAAAAATTCAAACCTGAAGATTGAAGATTAACCAAAAACTTGCCAAAGCAGAATAACCGAATATCATCGAAACTTCAAAACAAGAAACGTGATCCAAAACTTTTTTATATTTTAGAATTTGAAAACATGAATAAATGTACCAATACTACTCGCGATGCCGCGCGACTGTGTGACGTACTGCACGACACCTCTTTGGGCCCAGGCCGCGCCGCTGCCGGCCAGGGCCTCGGCCAGGGCCTCGACCAGGGCCTCTGGCCAGGGTCGGCCGCGCGCACCGCGTACACACTCTTGCGCACTAGTAGTATGCTGTACTGCTACCTCTCGTGAGCACGTCTCGGCCACAATGAGGGAAACGTGAGGCGCGCCCGCTAGCGGCAGCTCCCCGCGCGCCGAGGGGAGGCGAGGGGTCCGGAGGGGGCCGGAGGGGTCGGAGGGGGCGGCCCGCACCACGCGAATGGCCGCACGGCGCGGCGCGGCGCGCGTTTGCCGGGCCGGCTGACGACGCGGTCCTTGCGGCCTCCGCGGCCTCCGCGACCGCCGCAGCCTCCCCTCTCCCTCATCAGCCGCTGCCGCCGCCGCTGGACCAGTTCGCTCCGCTGCAGAGCACAGCTTCCGGCCTTTTATACGTCCACAACGGCGGCGGCGGCGACAACGCGCATTTGGAAATTTTCGAGGAGCGAAAGCGAGCGCGGGACGGGCTGGAGAGAGACACCCGGCCCGGCCGGCAAGGGTTGCGGTCGAGAGCCAGATCTGGGGGGGAGGGGGCGGCTCGGGCGGGTGCCGCTGTGGCGAGAGGGCGCCGGCCGGATCGGGGATCAGGTCCAGATCTGTGGAGAGGGCTCTGCGCGGCGAGAAGCCGGAGCCGATCTCGCGTGTGGGCTCAGCCGCTGCAGCAGCGCCCGGCAGCGCCGCGCCGCACGCGTCCTGTATACGTCACGTTCCGACCGCCTCGAACGACTTGTCTCTCTATCCAGTGAGGCACGCCGGGGCACGTCGCACCGGGGGCACGGCACGGCACGGCCCGGCGCGGCACGATACCCGGGCCGTCTCGTAAAGCCCGAGCTGCAGGAGGCAGCGCGGCCGCTCGGGGGGGGGGGGGGGGGGGGGCGGCAAAGAGAGCAAAGTGTAGTAAATAGTGTATGTGTACAAACAATGGGTTATTGGTCCGCGGGGAGGAGGCGGAGGAAGAAGAGGGCGGAGCGTGGCGCGCGCGGTCTGAAGCAGGACGTAGTGAGAAAGAGAGAGAGAGAGAGAGAGAGAGAGAGAGAGAGAGAGAGGATGTGGATCGTCCTGGGTGGGCCCTGCTCGCTCTGCTCCAGGCCTCGCCTCGCGCGCCGCGTCGCGCCGTGGACCGGCCGCCCCACCAGAGCTCCGCGTCGCCGGCCCCCGCCGGCCCCCGCCGGCCCCCGCCGGCCTCGGGGCCCGTAGCGCCCGCAGCCCGCCGTGGAGGCCATCCCCGTGGCCATTGGTCATCCGCTGTGGGGGGAGGGAGGCGATCCCCCACCGCGGTACGTGCGGTGGTGGTGTACCTGCCCGACCACCACGATGCTGCTGATGATGTTGGTGAGGATGATACGGTCAGGGGCGGGTGGCATGATGGCCGGCCACTCCTGAGAGCCGTGTAATTTGGCCGCGGCGCTGCGGTGACGCGCGCCATCTGTAAGGAAAGCACGGAAAACGAGAAATCTCTCTCTCTCACACACACCCACACACACACAAACGAGAGGGTTGAGTAAACTGTACAACGGGCCCCACGTGACCGACACGGCAACCCGCGCGGACTGGCTGCTTGAGGGTTCTCCGGGACGCGGCGCCGCCGAGTACGCGCCATGGCGGACTAACGTAACAGATTCCGCCGTAGACCGACAGAGACGGGGCGACGCGGTGGGGCTGAGTAAGAGAGAGAGAGAGAGAGAGAGAGAGAGAGAGAGAGAGGGAGAGAGAGAGAGAGGGGGGGGGAGAGAGGGAGAGAGGGAGGGAGAGCAGGGGGCGTAAGGGAGGCAGATACGACGGGGACGGGGGGCGGGAAAGCAGGGCTCAGTCCTGCGGGCCCTCGGCTGGCCTGGGGGCAGTAATGCAATCAACATCACTGCCCCTCGTGGAAAGGAAAGGGAGACGACTACGGGGCCCGTGGCGGCCGGGGAGGGTGGAGGCCTCCGTGTCACACCGCCCCCGCGCCGCCGCTGCGCCGCCGCCCGCCGGGGCCTGGCGGACATTTTAGACGTTCCACTGCCGCCGCCACAAAATCTTCCTCTTCCTCTGTTGGCTTTTTGTGCGCGGCCGCGCGCGCGATCAGCGGAATGCTGCGTGGAGAGTGTGTGTGTGTGTGAGAGAGAGAGAGAGAGAGAGAGAGGTGGGGGGGGGGGGGGGCAAGTGGTGGGAGAGGATATCGACCACACGTGAGTTTTTCAGGTACGGAGACAGAGGAGGCGGTCCCAGCGGCTGTGGCAGCGCGGGCGGCGCGCGGCTGCGGATATATAGATATATCGGCTGTTCCGCGGTTTGCATTTATATACAAGTCAAAGGGAGGAGAATAAATGAAAAGGCGGGTTTGCATCACGACTGCCCTCTTTATCCCCCCTCCCCCACCTCCTCGTCCTTTCTCTTTAGGATTTCCGATTTCCGTTTTTTTTTTTTTTTTTGGGGGGGGGGGGGGGGGGGGGCATATGGACTGCGGGTGGGAATGGTCTATCTGAGACTTCCCTTTTTTATCTGTCCTTTTTTCATTGCGTCTGTCCTCGGCTGTCCATTTATTATTATTGACGGCTATCTGTATCACCCTCTCTCTCTCTCTCTCTCTCTCTCTTTCTCTCTCTCTCTCTCTGATCAGTCTCTCTCGGAGCTTCCACGGTTCCGCCACCTCAGCAACTGCAGCAACTTTCTCTGGGGGTTGGGGGCTTTCTGGGGCACCTGTGCGAATGCATGTCTGGTGTGCTAGTCCTATGGCAACATTTTTGCGCTGAATTTCAGCATTCGAAAAAAATAATATTTTAAGGTGAAAAGGAGGGCGCGATAGGTGTCATAAGAGTATAGGCTCGAGGGACCGCCAGGGACCGCGAATACATTGCATAACTTCCTACATTCACCTTGTCAAACAAAAAAATAACCAGAAAGAAATTCGCAGCTAGGGATGTGCGGTTCGGTAAAGTGCACGCACAGTGTGAGGTGCAGCCTCATGCCCACACACGCTCGCATGCACACGCACACATACACACACGCGCGCCCGCGCGCGCTGCACTGAAGCCCTACACACTCGTCGCGTCTCCTGTACCACACCAGACTGGCCCGGCCCAGGCACCATGCAGCAGTGTCCGGCCGGCCGCCATGCCCGCACCCCACCCTGTGTGTGTGTGTGTGTGTGTCGGAGTCACCACACGCACACAAGCACACGCACACAAACCCAGTCTCAGCAATTAGCAGCGATATTTAGCGGCGGGGCGATAGCCATCGTCGCCGTCCCCCCTTCCGCCTCGCATTGTGTGGGGCCCGGCGCCGCCCGGCGCTGCGCTGTGCTGCGCCCCGCTGCTGACGGCCGCAGACTTATTCGCGTCGCGGCCGTGTCCCGAGGAGAGGCTGCCGGCGCTGCTGCTGGGAGAGGGAGAGAGGCAGGAAGAGGGAGAGAGAGGGAGAAAGAGAGAGAGAGTGCATGCAAATCGGGTTGAGGTTATGGATGCACCACGATGAACTTTTGTCGCACATGAAGAGTGGCGCGGACGTTGGCATCGCCGGCGTCGGTGGCGCCTCGGAGCCCCTTTGTGTCGAGGCCGGCGGGGCTCGGCGAGGACGCGGACCTTCCCCCCCCCCCCCCTCCGCCCTCTCTCTCTCCCTCTCTCTCTCTCTCTCTCTCTCTCTCTCTCTCTCTCTCGCCACCGCAAGGCGCACCGCACAGCGCCTGCTGGCCGAATGCCAGCGTCGGGCGGCGGCGGCGGCGTTGTGTTTCCACCGCGTCGCCGCTGGCCGCCGCCGTCTCGGTAAACCCTCCCCTGGCGCCACCCGGCGCCACCCGGCGCCCCCCGCGCCACGCCGCCACGGCGACATTTTGTCCGCCAGTGTCTCGCCTGCAGTTGGGCCCCTCCACGTCCAGGCTGTGTGTCCATGAACTGCGCGTCAATGCCGTGGCCATGAGAGTCTCCAGTTCTCCCTCTATCTCTCTCGCTATGTTTTCTCTGTCCGCACATCTCTCTGTGTCTTCCCCTCCTCTCTCTCTCTCTCTCTCTCTCTCTCTCTCCCTCTCTCTCTCTCTCTCTGCTCTGGAGGGCGTGATTTCCTTTACGGCGGACGACCGCAGGCGCTCTGCGGGAGGGAAGGACCCCGACGACACTGACCCAGCACGTCTGCAATGTGTGCGTGTACGCGCGCGCGCGCGCGCGCGCGTGTGTGTGTGTGTGTGTGTGTGTGGAAACCGCAAAACCCACGGGGCGGCCGCCATTAAGAAACCAGGAGAGGGTGTGGGGTGTCGAACCCTCCACTCCCGGCCTTGTGAACAACAACAACACCGTGGTGGCCTGCGGAGGTGGTGGAGCAGGAGGGGGTGGGGGGTGGGTGGGTCCCCACCTCCTCCTGCTCCTCCTTCTCGCCTGAATATTTCATCGCGGACGATCGGGCCGCCGTGTGTCTGAGCAGACATGAAGAACTGGGGCGCGAGAAGGCGACGCGCTGGACGGCGACGACGACGAAAAAGTCGATCACAAAGTGGCACCCCGACGGTCATGACTGAGTCAGGAGGCGCGGCGGCGCGGCGGCGCGTGGTGGCGGCGCGTGGCATCCGGGCGCCGGCGTCAATATCCACGCGCTGGTAATGAGCGCCGCCGTGGCGCCGCAGGGGGGCCATTAATCGGACATGCATCGGCTCCGGGTTCTAGGGAAGCCCCGCGACGGCCAGCGGCCACCTCACCACGACCCCCCCCCCCCTCCCAAAAAAAAGAAAAAAGAGTAAATAGAAACAAAATTTTTCTAACGTTTTGGGCTGCCTCTGCTTACGTGAAGGTCCGTCGAAACAAATACTGTTTGCCGATAAACATCTCGCGCGAAATATTATTTTTTGTCGAAGGACGACGAGCACAAGCTACATAGAAGGAAGCCCACCCCGTGCGTGATTGGGTACCCAGCAGCAGGCGGACGGGCCGCGGACCGCACCACCAACCTCCCTACGACGCCCCCCCCCCCCCACACTCTCTCTCTCTCTTTCTCTTTCTCGCTCTCTTCAACTCTCCAAACCAGTCGTCGTCGATATTACGAGCTATTTTTCAAATTATGGGAGCGAAGAGAGCGCAAGGAGAAAGATAAAGATGAGAGAAGTGGGGGGTGGGGGGGGGGGGGGGCTGAAGGTAACGCCCCTCCCCCTTCTCTCCCCGTGAATGATTGTCGGTTCACTCTCATGGTGGTCCACGTCCAGCGCGGCGGCGGCACCGCCTCCGCTCGGGGGGAGGGGGGGGGGGGTCAAGGGCTCCATGGCAGGGCGCCTGATGTAGCAGAGCAGCGGGTACCCACAGGAGGGGTGGAGGTGGTCTGATGGTGTGTGTGTGTGTGTGTGTGTGTGCGTGTTTGTGTGAGAGAGAGGGAGACAGTGGAAGAGGTGTGTCCCCAGTCACCACACCGCGCCACACCGCCACGCCAGCGCCGCCAGCACGCGGAGTACGCAGCACGCCGTGGCGGCGGCGGCGGCGTCGGGTTGGTGTGGCTTTTAATTATTCACAGTCGGGTTGTACGCTATTCGCAGCTGTCACACACACATACGCTCGCACACTTTCGATATCCCGCTGGCCGCGGCGGAAGGGTCGAACGACGCCGTCGCCGTCGCCGCCGCCGACGGGTGGCGAGGCAATGACGAAGAGGAGGAGAGGGGGGAGGGCACACCACACGGACACAGTACTTGTGCGAGGCCGCGGCAACAACAGAATTACTCCATCGAAGGAGAGGCTGTAAACTCTCTTCTTTCTTGTCTCTCTCTCGCTCTCTCTCTCTCTCTCTCTCTCTGTCTTCCCCGCCCCGTGCCGCCGGGACGCGGGACTCGTCGGCATGTGCTCGCCGCCCGCCGGGACAATATCCCCGAGGTTCGGCGGCGCGGCGCGTTTCGGTCGGCAACGCGCCGCCGCGCCGCGGAGCGCACACCACTTTGCATAGGCATTATTTCCCGTGTCCGCGGTTGGCACATTTCCGATCGGGGCTGCGCGGCGCGGGGGCGGCCGGGGGCGGTGACGTCACGCCGCCGGGGCGGGGCCTCACGGCGTCACGACGTCACGACACTGCCGGGGCGCGTCTGAAGGATATTCTCCTCCGCGGCCACACCGGGAGCACCGCGGCGACCTCGACGACGACGACGATGACGACGACGCCTGCGAGTGCCGGGGTAGGCCGGCCCGCACGACACGCCCAGGGCTCTGCTCCGGCCTGCTGCCCGGCAGGCGCGCCGGGCCGCCCCAGGCCTCCTCAGGACCCTCAGGGGGGAGGGGCGGCGGCGCCCGCCCCCCAGGAGGATATACTACGCGGACCGCGCGGACGGCATCTCTCGGGCCGCGAGCGTGCGTGCGCGTTTGTGTGTGTGAGTGTGTGTGTGTGTGTAATCGCTTGCAGCGGCGACGTCGTCGCACGGAGGAGGCATGCGAATGCGCGCCACGCCGGCCACGCCACCACGAGACACAGTAATTGGGTTGTCGGCGGAGCCAAAAGGGCCGCCGCCGACGCGGGGCATGCCGCGCGCCGCGCTCCGTGCTCCGTGCTTCGCCGTGCTCCGCCGCGGGGCCGCCGCCGTCAGCCGCAGGCCGTATGTAAATCGCCGTGCCTGCGGTGGCCTGCGGTGGCCGGCGGTGGCCGGCGGTGTCGCAGGCCCGCAGGAGCCGCCGGCCCCCGCGCGTCGGCGGTGTGGTTTTTAGCAGGTGATACATATAACACCACCTACAAACGTCAGAATAAGAAATAATATTAAGATAATGTATCAGCGGCTTCTACTCTCATGCGGCAGCAAGAGCCAAGCTAAATATATATAGGCCGCCTGACCCTACCGGGGGATGTGCGTGCCGCGCCGTGCCTTGCCGCGCCGTGCCTCGCCGCGCCGCGCCTGTGCCGCCCGCAGCTTACGGGCGGCCGTTTCCCAGCCCGTAGCTCATGAACGGTCGGGTTTAGATGGGTAGTGTAAGCGAGCCGATTTTAGCACGGAGTCTAGGCTTTCTGTTGGTACACATATCATTACGATACGACCATTCTAGAGCGATGTAGAGCTCCCGATGTGCGCCCGACCAGTCAGACATTACCCTTTGTGAAGCCGTAGCTCTTGGACGGTTGCTCATAGATGGTGGGTGTAAGCGAGGCGATTGCAGTACAACGTCTAGGCTTTTCGACAATATACGTATCTTTCTGATCCGATCAACCTAGAGCGATCTAAAACACCCGACATATGTACCCGAGAATGGCGCGTGGGGCGCGCATGGGCGCATCGGCCTACAGCGGCGGGGCCCTCCAGAATTGCAACAGCGCCTTCGCCTCCCCCCTCCCCCCTCCAGCTCCCCTCACCCTCCCTCAGCATCTCGCGCCCCGCAGACCGACTAGACCCACTCCGACGACAAGCGAGATCGAAAGTGTGTATCACCTGCTGCCATGGCAACTGTTGCTGGCATTTTTTTTTTTTGCAGCCCCCGCGGGCACTGCAGCCCCCACGACCCCCGCGACCCCCGCGGCCCGCGCCACTCACTGCTGGTACCTACTGCGGCGGCCAGCGGAATCGTTGTTTGAAAGCTAATTGCAAGTTTCTCTGCCCCTTCATCTCACCTGCACGTCCCTCCCCTCCCCCTCCGGAGAGGGGCCTCCCTCCCTCCCCCTCCCCCCCCCTCTCTCTCTCTCTCTCTCTCTCTCTCTCTCGTGTCTCGCTCTCTCGGTGGTCAGCCCGCGTCGGTGTGGTCCTCGGCGCCCGCAAAGTCGCCGTCCGGAGCAACATCATAACCGTAATTATCGTCACGATCCACGCTGCGCGCGCCGCACACACACACACACACACACACACACATATACACCGGGTCTTGGCGCTTGATAACAGCGTTCACAAGCAGTGCGGCGGACAGATGGCGGGCCGTGGGGAGAGTCGCGGGTCGCGGGCACCATGTGGGAGAGTGCGAGGGCGGGAGAGAGACAGTGAAGGGGAGCGAGAGAGAAAGAAGAGGGATGGGGGGGGGGGGGGGCGTGTAATCACGTCACCATTACCGAGTCCAATTGTCGTGTTGCGGTCTCCGGTATGGATGGCCGCGGCCGGTCCTGCCCACAGGTTCCATAGAGTCAGGGCACACGGACACCGAGGCCAGGCCGGCGTGTGGCACAGCACGTCACCACGTCGCCCCGTCTCTGTGCGCTCACCAAAACAGGATCAGTACATATTTTAGAATGCTACCAAAATAATTTTTGTGCTGTATTTTCCCAGCCCTTTCTGCTTCTTCATGTATTTTTTTTTCTTTGAGTATTGAACCGCTTCTGCGCTACGCACCGTTTGCAGAGCCGCGCGGCGGGGTCGGCGCGGTTGACACCGCGGGCGGCGTGGCGGGCGTGGCGGGCGGGGCGGGCGGGGCGGTGGGGCGGCGTGGCGGCCAGCAACGCGCCGGCCAGAGCTCCCCGGCCGCCCGTTCTCAGGCAATTTTCTGCCTCGGTAATGTAGGCTACCGCCCGGGCCGTCAGGGCCGGCCTGCCCGCTGCCAGCGCCCCGCCATACTCGGCGTCCCCCGCCGCCGCTGCCGCCGTCGTGCGCGTCGCGCTCTGCTTTCAATTGCCTCCGCGCCGACCGGGCGAGAGAGAGAGAGAGAGAGAGAGAGAGAGAGAGAGAGAGAGAGGAGAGTATATAAGGGGTTGTGGGGGACGTGCACAGACCACGTATCACGACGCGCCCCCCGCTCCGCTGACGGGGCGGCGGAGAAGGGGGCGGGCGGGTTTCTCAGCTCGGCCGACCGCAAAGAGACACACCCCCTTCCGGTCCGCGGTGGCGCCGCGGTGCCCCACGGCGTGGTGGCCGCGCACAGAGGACGCCTGTGTCCCCGTCGGTCCCCGCGATGCCTGTGCAGATATTGCCGCCGCTGCCGTCATGAGCTGAGCTGTCGGGCTGACGGCCGCGCCGCGCCGCTCTGCAGCTTCTCTGTGACTCGGAATCTGTTTCACGGTTCGACGTGTGCCGCTTTCGCCGCGGCGCATGTGCGCGCGTCGCCATCGTATCTGCGGCGGCCATCTAAATGACGACTCGTTTCCGCCCCGGCCGGGGTCCGGTGCTGTGGCGGGTACTCGATGCCGCTCCCCGGGACGCACCCGTGTCTGACCCAGCGTGTTCTTGTTCTGTTGCAGTGTGAGCTCGTTGCTGACGGTCGGCGGCGCCGCTCCCTCGTCGGGCTCCTCCGACTCGAACGGAGTGGGAGCCACGACGGTGGTCGCTGCGGGCGGCGGCAGCGGCGGCGGCGCGCCGGCGCCTCCTGGCGCGGGAGGCCCCGGGGCCCCCGCCGCCGCCGGCCCCACTGGGGGCCCTGCCGGGGGCGCACCGCACGCCGCCGCGCACGCCGCCGCCTCCACCAGCCCCCCGGCGCACTACAACTTCCCCGCGGCCGCGCTCGCCGCCTTCGCGGCCGGCTACCCGTCCGGCCTGCTGCACAAGTTTGGCCCGCACCACCCGCTGGGCTCGCCGCTCGGACTAGGGCACCCCTACGCGTCCGCCGAGGACGTGCTGGCCGCGGCCATCGCCGGCCACCACCCGCACCCCGCCATGGTGCCCCGCCCGTTCCGGCCCATGCCCCCTGAGGACGACGGCGTCGTGGACGACCCCAAGGTGACGCTGGAGAGCAAGGAGCTCTGGGACAAGTTTCACAAGCTGGGCACGGAGATGGTCATCACCAAGAGCGGCAGGTGAGTCCGCCGGCTTCCCGGTACGCCGCGCTGTGCGCGCGCCCTGTCGCACGCACCCCCACGCCGCGGCGCGCCGCCAGCATTCCTGCCCCGCCGCCCAAACTGCATGACTCAGTATCGCACTGCAGGAATGACCTGAAAGCGAAAACGCGCCTCTCGGCCACCCTTCGGCCGCTCCGAGTTCCCGGTAGCGTCATGTGACGACATCATTTCGACAATTTGGTCTCACTTAATGAACAGCTGTCGCCACACGGGGCGAGTGCCATACAGCGCCGCTCGTGTGCGTGTTTGTGTGTGTGCGACGCAGATGGCCAATGGAGAGAGAGAGAGAGAGAGAGGGAGAGAGAGAGAGGGCAATAGGGGCCTTGCCGGGGAGGGGGGGGGGGGGGGTAGACGAACCAACCGGCTTTTTCGCTCAACGGATTTTTCTCCCCAGAAACAAGCGTTTATTTCGGCATTCCCCGCATTCCGCTTGCCGGAGAGTCCTCCTGAGGACCCCGTCGATACTGCCGCCGGACCCCGCAGGACCCCGCAGGACTCCGCAGGGCCCGGCAGGACCTCCGCCTTCGAGGAGGACGCCGCCGGCCTCGTCTAGGCTGCCCCGCTGACGAGGCGGTCGTGTGGGGCCCGCGGCCCGCGGCCTGGACCCGCCGGCTCTGCGTGTGCCGCGCCTGGCGGCCTCCGCGGCGCCGCGGACGCACTCCGCGGCACGCCAACACCACGACGCCACGCTACTCCGGCGCGACGCCAATTGCTTCCCTGAATCCCGCAGAAAACCGACTTCCCGCAATCGCCGGCAATGCCTGGCCGGGCTGCGCCACGCCGCCGCCGCCGCGCCCGTCGACCGTCGCACCAGAGGCCCCCGTCGGCGCCCGTCCCCGCGGCCCCCCGTCAAGAAGCTCCCTGAAGCCGTAATGGCGGTGGCGTGCGTCCCTGAATTTTTGACGGCCCGGAAGATCGTTTTCGGCGTGCGAAAAGTGGTGCCACGACGAGGAGAACGGGCGGCGACGGTGCCGGCGGACTTGTAGTGCACTGGTGCACATTCCCCGAGGCCTTCACCTGACTCGCCGTGCTCACGCGCGTTCCTCGCTCACCAGCCCTTCTCTTATTTCCCTCCTTCAATTCAACGCCGTTGTCAAAGTGGAATTGCGGATAAATCTCTCAAGGAGGAAGGTGTAATTAACAGCCAAAAAAAAAGAGTCTAAAAAGAGGAGCGGGGCAAACACAAAGGCGGAGAGCGTATGGAGATAAAGGGGTGGGGAGGCGAGCCGCCACCCGGCCGGCCGGCCTATGGCCGCCGCAATCGGGCGACATCCGCGAGACCTTTTCGCGCAGCTGAAAACTGTAGCAGGAAAAGCTTTGAGGCTCTTCGTCACCGGGGCGGCGGTTGCGCGGCGGCGGCAACAGAACCCGGCCCGATAGCAAATAGGGAAAGGGTTAGGTGCGTGAAGAGACACGAGCGCGCGCCCGCACACAGACAGGCACACACATACACACACGGCTTTCGCTGCGGCGGCGATGGCCATGTAAGTTCCCAGAATCGGGAAGAACGCACACACACATAAACACACGATCGTTGCGTGCAGCAGTGGCGTACTGTAGCTGAGGTGGCGGCAGCGCTAGAGCGGCTGCGGCCCGCTTTACTTGCCGTCAAATGGGGCAGCTGGCGTTCTGGCTTAGTCATGGCATGACGCCTCAAAGGCCTGGTTGAAATGCAAGGGCTGTGGGCATAATGCTGCTTTGCTGCTTTGTCGATCTTTACTGCTCCCGTTTTTGTTTCTCTTGTTTTCGTACTTTTTCAGTTGCCTTGCCACGTTTTGCAAACTGATAACTCATTGCTTTTTGCTGCACCTCTTTTCCGACCCTCTCTCGATGACAGAGAGAGAAATGGCAATATAATTCAAACCATTAGGTTTACGCCCTTCGCCCCCCCCCCCCCTCCCACGCACGGCCCTCACGTTTTCACGCCTCGAAGGTGATCAAAGGGGCCGTAGTTGTGAGCAACGAACAGGACTGTGAATAGCATGTTCGGGACAGGGGCTCTCGAGAGTGTCTGCTGACACTGAAAGAGAAGAGAGCCGTTTTCGAGTCGACAGGGAAACCAAATCACCTTATTTTTCGGAAGGCGTGTGATCACAGTATATAATGGGTAGTTCTATCTGCACCCACAGCTCGTTGCCTTTGGCTAGTTCTCAGTTCTCTTCTGTAAAATGGAGCCTGCTCGCACGCCAGTTCCAGGTAGAGTCGTTGTTATAGCACCGCGAGTCGCAGGAGTGTTAATTGAGTGAATCACGGTTGTAGTTTGTTGTTTCGCGTATTAGAGCCGTGATGTACATGCCGTTTCGCCAGGTGTTGTTGGCGCCACAACCTGCCGCGAACTCAAGGGAACAGTTTCAGCCACCAGCCCCGTAATAATATGAAATCATTTTACTTTTCGATTAAGGTGAGTGCAGCACTCCCGATAGACTTGTGAGAGAGATTGCATTTAATTGATTCGTCCAATCTGGGTAATTTATCATGCCGCGGTAAAGCCAGTGAAAACTTTCCTTTTTTTCTCCTTATCTCTGTTTGATTGTCTTTCATGGGACCCGGGGCCGGGTTCAGGAAAGCATAACGAAAGTGTATCTTATTACTTCCTTTTCCATTTCCCGAGGATAAAAGCGCTGCTTATATTAATGATTTGCGATCACTCGATTAAGTCAATAGATAATGTAAACGTCAATTGTCAATTTTTTATTTTTATCAGCGCCACCAAACCTTGGTACTGTAAGTTTATTTTGACTAAAATGTGTGTCTGTAAAACACTTAAATATTTGTTTTTGCGGTACATAAATTGCATTTCGTGAAATAAAGATCGAAAAAAACGAAACAAAGGTAAAATTGACGGAGGAGGTCGTCAGCACTTTCATGTAGAATGACATACAATCTTCTCTCCGAGGCGGCAGGAGGGCGATATAGCTATCAGCACGGCCACATCTGGTGGCCTAATGTCTCTGTTGTTACCTTGTTCATCTGGGAGAGGCGCATGATGATCATGCCGAGGATTGAGCCGCAGTCTGACAATAAGCGTCATCAATGTAAACTCTGATTAGCGCGAGATAGTCATGCGCGCCGCGCCTGCCGCACCGCGATTTAAATTATGATAATGCTGACCACAATTAACCCTATCGGGGCGAATAATGAGTGCCGGTGTCTGCCACAGTGAGGGACGACACTCGGCGCGCGCTTATTCGCAGCATAATTGACATTGTTATTCGCAGCGAGCGCCAGAACGCCGCGGCGGCTCGCTATCTGCGTCCACTGCTGCTACTACCGGACGAACCATTATGCATTTGCGGAGTTCGCTACTCCCTTCTAATTTTTATGGCTGTCTTATATTGGTCGAAATGTTCGTTTTCTAGTTTAGAAACAATTGTTCAGTAAAAGGTATTTATTATACATAGATGCACCTGTAGAGTCCTACATAATTGTTCTACAACTTTCTTCGTTCTGCAAATCACAGTACACAACGGACCAAATAATCTTTTTCTCCCCTCTGGAAATAAAGCGCGCAAGATTGTTTCCAGGAGGGTGTGAATAAAGGCCCCGTTCCTGGTGCGAATAAGTAGCGGAGCCTGCAACCACTTGAACCTCCCCCTGCCTCCCCTTTCCCTTCCTTCCCTCACACCACCACCATCATCATCATCTTGTTCTTCCCGGGCCCCCGCCCTCCTCCCGACCTCCTCTTGTCAGCTCCTTTCATTTCTCTCCTTTTTTTCCATCATCCCCTCTCTCATTCTCCAGCAGTAGCGGGCTATCGCCTCTGCGACGCCTGCCCGAGTTTTTTGTCTCTCTTCCCCGGCTCCCTCACTCCAATCACAGTAAAAATGAAATGAATTTTCTCCTGATTTTTTCGATGCAGTGCAGGCACGGAACGGATTACATCGTTTAGTCTCCGGCTCAATCAATCTCGTTAATATGCACGGCTCAAAATATGGATGTGCAATACGGGTTATTGCCTTAGAAAGATAAGTTGACTCTGACCTCAGTTGACCTTTCCATTTCACTTTTTTATTTCGGAGGAGCAGAATGTGACACAGACTTTCCGCAAGGGGCAAGAGAGTGAGAGAGGGTAAGAATGAGTCAGAAAGGGAGGGTAGGAGAAAGGCAGATGGATGAGTGTGTGTGAGAGAGCAGGGAGTGATCTTTGTGTGCTGCCAACCCCTCCGTAACACCTCCGGTGTTGGCACCCCTGCCTTGACTAAGTAGCCTGATTTTGAGGACGCAACGCGGCCGGCGTCGTCACGCTGTGGGACACGACCCGACTAACCCTTTCGCCCTGATGGGAAAAGCATTGTGTGCGAAAGAGAATGGAGGAAAGAGGAAGGAAAAAGGAGAGGGAGAGGGAGAGAGAGGACACAGAGAGATGGCTGCTGCAGGCGCGTATTATCCCCACCTCGAGTGTGAAGTTTGCCACGCGGCTGGCTCCTCCCCCTTTTCACGCGGAGTGGTCTGCTGCAGCAACGCGCGCGCGCACACACACACAGCGGGCGCGTCATCGTATGGGTTCGTGTTGTAAAAAAAGCAGTTCACGGCGTCGGAAGGCTAAACCCCGAACGGTCGGAGACACACAGGCACAGGGGTTGCAGGGGACAGGGACACGCCGATCACCTTGGGTCGGTTGTGGTCGTGCATTTCGGTCGTGGCCCCGCGCTGCTCCCGATGTGTATTGATCGGCTTTTTGAAAGTGCCGGCCGCGATGTCATGACGCTTCTGAGGGTTGTAAGCCGACAAGGGACATGCCGCCGTCTGCTGCCAGGGCTCGGCGGGAGGTCACGGCACACGTGTTCAAATGCGCAGCCCAGTGATCCCCCTGATCCCCCTCAGCCACGTGACAGCCGAGGTGGCGAGGCCGACACCCCAATATATATGTCGCAACAGCTCCCGAACGCTGCCGCGCGTGCGCCCGGAGAATGATCAACCCCAGTGCAAGGCCTGAGATGTGCAAAGTCGACCTGACAACAAGTACTCTGCGAAATAAGGGCCGTTTAAGATACGTTGACAAATTTTATACAAAACAGACATGTGTAACTAGGGGATCTCACCGGATGGTACACTTCGAATTTAGAGTTACGCCGACTGTCTCCGAAGTCTTTTTTGCTGTCCTTCTTAACCTCTAACACCAACCTACATCATAATTAAACCCTTGTTAGCTGCAGCTCAATCTCATTAGACGGGGAAGAAATTTTTTAG
Source organism: Megalurothrips usitatus (assembly GCA_026979955.1). Classification (NCBI taxonomy): domain Eukaryota; kingdom Metazoa; phylum Arthropoda; class Insecta; order Thysanoptera; family Thripidae; genus Megalurothrips; species Megalurothrips usitatus. Next base: position 10,817,363 of record CM049600.1, on the reverse strand, counting down.
ACTATCGTAGAAACTACTGGAATCTAAAGGCACATATCTTGTGCGATGTTTGGTGTTATTGTGGCACCCGCAGCACATTTTGCCAACAGTGCGGTACATGTGTCGTGTGGATCTGAGGATCTTGGTGTCGCGTGGCGCTGACTCGGAAGGTTTGACGGTATCGAGAAAGACTCCGTGAGTAACTGTGCGGGTGTGCAGTGCATGGGCCAAGGGCAGGCAGGGGAGAGAAAGTTGTAAAGAGAGTGGGTGATGCAACTCGCTAATGGACGGAAGTGCGCGCTATGTGTGTAATGTGTGTGCTGTGCGAAGCGGATGGGGTGTGGTCGTGGCCGGTTCGGCGTGGATAGATCGCTGGTTGGGTCAGTCGGATGGATCTATCTAAAGCCGCGCTGCTTCGGCTCCGTGACGCGCAGTCGGCCCGGTTGTTAAATCGAGCTCCCGCCGCACCGGATCACTGGCCGGGTGCCCCTGGGGTGCCCCTGGGGTCTGGTCTGGTGCCCCTGGGGTGCCCACGAGGAGAATCGGGGGATAATCCGACGCCATTATGGGACCGCGGGCTGCGCTGCCGCTCCCATTGGCTGCGTTCGAGGCGATGTGCCGAGGTGCTCTCCCGGACGCGGACCCTCGCCGAGACAGAGATGGAAGTTTTGTGACACAGCAAAAGAAAATTAATGCAAATTGTGTGTTCCTGTTCCAGACGGATGTTCCCCGCATTTAAAGTGAGAGTGACCGGTCTGGACAAGAAGGCCAAGTACATCATGCTCATGGACATTGTGGCCTGCGACGACTGCAGATACAAGTTCCACAACAGGTGAGATTTAGTATTTTAACTTCTTTCATCTTGAGAGAGGGCAAGAGAGAGAGAGAGAGAGAGAGAGAGAGAGTAAGAGGCAGAGACAGACAGAGAAGGGGCGGCAGTTCATATCACCCAAATATTGTTAGGATATTGTGTAAGCATGCGTGTACCAAAGGGATTACCGCCCCGCCGCACCCAAAACAAGCTCAAAGCGCACCGGGCATAATGGCTAGATTATCCAGGTGGACAGTAGTGGACGTGGTCTGGCCCGGCCGGCCTCCCCGCACGCAGTTTATTTTCGAGAGGCCGGCGGTGGTCACCTCGGTGGCGCTCTGTGGAGCGGCCCCCTTCATTTCGTCTTCATTGTATGCAGAATCGGCAGGTCGGAACCGTGTATATGACGTGGACGTTTGATTCGACCGCCGCCGGGTCGCTTCAGATGGGGTATGGGGTTGTTTTGTCGGTTGCGTTCAAGTTCAACAGGCTTCTTATTGTGTCTTGTCCCCCACAGCCGGTGGATGGTGGCCGGTAAGGCGGACCCGGAGATGCCCAAGAGGATGTACATCCACCCCGACTCCCCACTGACCGGCGAGCAGTGGATGCAGAAGCTGGTCAGCTTCCACAAGCTCAAGCTCACCAACAACATTTCGGACAAGCACGGATTCGTAAGTACCGCCCCTGTTATTATTGGCAGCGGACCCCGCTTAGGCCGCCTCTCTGCCGCTCCGGCACGCCAACTGCACGCCACGCATACCCCGCGTCCACGAGACACGCATACGCCGCGCGCGGGGTAGCGCGGCTCGGGCGGCTCACGCCATTTCTTCATTGTCCCACGTAAGAGGCTGCTTACGGACAGCCCCTCCCACCCCTCCTTTGTTTACCTTTCCCTTTGCACAGCGTACCAACCCTACCGCCGCTATGCCGCCGCAGGCTGCCGCCCAGCAGGGGTGCCAACTGTCTTTCTATGTGCGTATCGGAGCGCCCGCCAGCAGCATCGGGTACTCTCTGGAGGGTTATGCACTGGTCGCTGTTACGTGGTTGGTGCACGGTCCGGGGTGTCGGGGGCGTCTCTGTGAGATCGCTATCTCCCTCTGGCCTGGAGTGTCGCCTCCTCATCTGCCTGTGCCTTTGATGTGCCGCGGCGGGCTGCGCCGGGCTGCGCCGTGCACACGCATGGCCACCTTAGAGCGTGAGAGACTTGTCACCTCCGAGCCCCCGCAGGCCACACCGCCCAGAGCACCTTGCGCTCCCCGGGCCAGGCCAGACTGACGTAACTGTGAGGAGGGATGGTCGGGGCATCGTCTAGCTCCCGGAGAGAGAGAGAGAGCGAATGAGAGAGAGAGAGAGAGAGAGAGTCGGGGAAGGTAGCCGTCGCCTTTGCCGGCGCGGCGCATCTTGAGGACACCGGCCGAGACTATGAGACAGGGAGCAGCTGATCCGAATAAAAAGAAAAGAGAAAGAAAAGTGAGCTTTACGGGGTGAAATTTTCGGGGTGCTACCATAGTGTATATGCGCCGAGGCATTTTCCCGACGCATTTTCTCCCGTCTAATCTGGTTGAGGTGTGTGCAGCCGGACGTGACGGGAGGGCAGCAGGGCGATGCGTCCGAAGTGTCCGCCTAATCCAATAGCGGCGCTGAACCGCGCAGATACGCTATTAGCAGGACGGCTGCTGCCAATAGGCGCCGCAGTTTTTGAAGTCAACGCCGCCGCCACGAAAAAAAAAGAAATCGTTAACACTTTTCATTTCATCTTTGAGCAGTTTTTTTTTTCGTGCCTTCCGTCCTTAAAGTCAGCCATTTCTGGTTTAAAAAAATAAAATTCTAATAAATGGTTTGCTGAAAATCTTGGTTTTCCTAAGGTCTCGATTATCTTTTTTCCATTGTGGATGAGGCTCGGCCGCGTAACGCTCGCACCTCCCCGCTACCTGTAAACCCCGGGCCGCGCCGCGTCCTCCTATCCCGGCCATCCATCTCGCCGACGTCACATCGTCTTTATGGGCGTATCGCGCTGCGTATATCGCTATCGGCGGGCTATCGGCAGGTGCGTGGCGTGGGTCGGTCGCATCCATCATGGTTGGGGGGTCGCGGAGCCGCCCCTCGGTGGGTGACTCTGCCGGAGGTGTCTTCGGGAAGGTGAGGGCGAGGTCGCCCCACCGCCGCCGTCCCGGCCCGCCCGCAAGGCGACAGGTACACAGAAACAGTCACCCTCTAAATGTCTCATCCGAGGGGGCTGTCATGCATGTGTGGGGCGCTCTGCCACTATTTTCGAGTGCATCTGCGCGGATCACACACAACGAGGGTAGGCCTCCTCCGAGCCGCACTCCTTTGGCGGCGGGAGCAACAAAGTCGCCCGGCCGCGGCCCCACTCGGCCGAGGCACCGCCGGGGCACCAACGCTGAGGGCGCCGAGGCGAGCCGAGCCTTGTTCACTGAGGCGCGGCCCCATTGTTCGCCTATTAGGCGCCCTTAGCACGCATATACGCGCCCGGGAGGTGACGGAGGCCGCACCGTCGGAAAATGGATATTGTGTTCCATTTCTGTAAAATTTCGTTTGCTATCAGCAAGTCCCAATTTGCTTTTGCCGGCGTACTTCTTGTCACTAGGTTCTGGAGTTCTTCCGCCTACTTTGCAGACTTTATAACCAAAATGTATATCTTTAAAAGTTATAACTAAAACAAGTATGGATAATTTAGCAGAGCGAATTTTTTTGAGGAGAATTCGCTATAATTGAGGATGAGCCTCGCCTCCCATGCATATACCGGCGGCTTTTGCACCCTGGGAGTGATCCGTTGTCATAATGAAGTTGGTGAGGAGGGGTGGGGGTAAGATGCATTGTGTGGTAATATCGGTGATGCAGCTGCATTGGCGAGGTGTCCGCTGAGGTGAGGCGCAGACACCCCGGCCGCTGCCACTTTGTGGGGAGGATCACGTACACCTTTGTGATGGTCTGAGCCCAGAGAACCCCGCCCTGCCTGCCATGGGGTTGGTAGCAGATCGTAGGAGAGTGCGGCAGCTGATTTTCGCACGAAGCGGCGTCTACATTCAATCTAATTTTTAATTTTCTAATAAAACTGGTAAAGCAGATCGTGGTAAAATGCCGAATCCTCGGAGCTCACCAGACGGTCGCTACATTACAACTGGCAGCGTGCTTCTCCAGCGGCGGGAGGGCGGGCGGGCCGTTTGCGTCGCTACCCCGTTCGGCCCCCTCGGTGAGGGGTGACCGACGACGAACACAGCGCAGCCGTGCCACCTGTGTTGCACGTACGGCGGCCCAGTGGCGGGTCCAGGGAGAAGGAGGAGTGGGGTAGGGAGCCAAGTGTGTGTGTGTGTGTGTGTGTGTGTGTGTGAGTGTGCACGCGTGTGCTCTAATGCAAGGTGACAGCTCCCCATACAGGCCCGACGGCGCGCTGGCCTTTGAGGTCCCGCGTCTCCCCCCCCCCCCCCCCCCCCCCGCCGCCCCGCACCACCCCGCCACGCCACTCCAAGACATCAGGGAGCGCAGCGCACGGCGTATGGCACGGAGCCGCACACCTCTGTGTGGCGCCAAGTCTCGGCTTCATGGGTGCGGCCGAGCCGAGCCGAGCGGACGCACACACATACAGTACCCCTTCTTATATACGGCAACAAAAAAAATAAATAGCGGTGAGAAGAGCGCCGCCACCGCCTTGTGTGTGTGTGTGGGGGGGGGGGGTGTCTCGTCGTCGTCGGGGGAAAAGAAAGGGCATCGAAAAGAGGGGGAAGTACTGAACTGTCCCCGTCTAGTCCAAAGTTTAGCCATTTTGCGCCGCAGCATAGCATCCTACTGCTGCACTTTTCACGAATGTGTAAATTTATGTCGTGTGGTCTGCCGGGGTGGCAGTGGGCCTTGCGAAAGCGTTGATAGCGTAGCCAGGGGCCCGGGAGTGTCTCCGGGGCGTCGCGAGGCCCGGCTCCCTAGGGACCTCACCCCTTCGCGTCGCAGGCCCGACGATCGACCTGTCTCTCTCTGTCTCTCTCTCTCTCTCTATCTCTCTCTCTCTCTCTCTCTCCACTTCTCACTTCGCCCTCGCCTTTTTCGCGACCTCATATAAAAACCCGCCCCCAGTAAAAGCCACACCCCTTCCCGCCCCGGCGATGGGTTCGCTCGGCATCCCCCGTCAGAAGCGGTAGCGGCACACACGTAGCCGCCGCCGCGCCGCCGCGCCGCCGCGCCGCCGCCGCGCCGCCGCGCCGCCGCGCCGCCGCCGCGCCGCCGCGCCGCCGCCGAACGTCAGCCACACGGCCGTGGCGGCAATCCGACAGCAGAACGCCATTCAAAACCGTAAAAGAAAGCGGACGAGCGGACGAGCGGCTTGTTCCGGTCTCTGTGGCCGCCGTGCGCCGCTGTATCCGTGCCGGGAGCTGTAATGGTTATTGATGCTCGGCCAGTGGGGCGTTATTGCGATGGGGTCCCGCGTGTTGGGCGTCATCGACCCCACTGGCCGCCGCCGCCACCGCCGCGCCCTGGCGGCCGACGCCGCAAACAGTGTAGGGGAGGGTCAGGAATAGCAAACAACGCAACTTTATTATTGGAGCTGCAAAAGAGAAAAATTAATTAAAAATAAAAGGGGAAGAATTTTGTTGTGAGAAATAATTGTTGTTGGGCTTGACGTGGCTCCCTGTCTATCCATCACGTGTGCCGGGTCCGCTGCCGTACCTGCAGTGGCGCCAAGCCCTTATGGTGTTTCGGGCCTCGGCCGCATACCTGTCGGCCCGGTCGTCACTCGCCTCTCGCACCTCTCTGTCGCAGACTCTTTCTTGTTTACTCCTTTTTTTTTTGTTCTGGGATACAGACGCCGCGTGATTCGATTTTAAAAATATCAATCAGAGCTGTTGGGCGGAGTAGGGGGGGGGGGGGGGGATGCGCACCGCCACCACCGTTTCGGCATCAGATTGTGCGGCGGGAAGCGCTTCGTTACCGGCAGCAAGTGGCGCACAATAGGCAGGAAGGCAGCGGCAGCGGCGGCCACTTGGCGGCGGAGAGCGCACAGCGCGTCAGGGTCCACGCCGGGGGCGTCCGCCCGCGTCCGCCCCGCCGGTCGCCCCCCCGGTCCCCGGATGGCACCACGCGGGGGGTCGCCGTCGACGCCAGAGGACCACAATCAAATTGGTTTGACCGCAGCATGTTGTATTCAAAATCAGAACTCGGGCTGTTTCTTTGGCAGGGCGTAACAAACGGTGTAAATAGTGTGACCACACACGGAGCGCAAGGGCACAACCCCCGGCTGCAGCGCCTGCTGGGCACCACAGGCTTCCCGAGCGAGAGGGAGAGAGAGAGAGAGAGAGAGAGAGAGAGAGAGAGGGGGGGGGGGGGGGGGAGGGAGGGAGGGAGAGAAGCCCCGCAATGAAAAGTGCCAAAGGGGTTCTGCTCTGCGGTATGTGGCGCGCTAGTCTGTCAAAGCTCATGCCCGGGCACACCCAGCAGGCCTGCCCGTCCCGTCGTCCCTCCGCTCTCTCTCTCTCTCTCTCTCTCTCTCTCTCCCTCTCCCTCTCTCCCTCTCTCACTCTTTCCCTCCCTCTCCCAGGAGCCGCCTTACGAGGTGGCCTATAGGCAGCCCGCCCGACGCCGTCACGGCCGCCGCCGCCGCGCTGCTGTCGGGGCCAAAGGCCGGCCCGACACGACGCGGCGCCGCACACTGCCGGTGTGCCAGCGCGGCCGGCCCGCACTAATTGCTCGTAGACACCTGCCACTTACCGGCACATTGGCTTCTGGTTTTACGTCACCACCTCTCACATTTTTGCTCCCCCTCTCCTCTTTGCACTTTCTGTGGATCCGCCTTATTCTCTCTGTATCTCTTCCTCCCTCCCTCTCTCCCTCCACCCCTCCCTTCCGCCCTCTCTCTCCCTCTATCTCTCCCCCCGCTCTCTCTCTCTCTTGCTCCACCTCTCCCCATCTCCCTCTGCTTTTCTGTCTGCCTCTCTCTCAGGGGTTGGGGTGGCGCTGGCAGCGCACGCGGCCCGACGAGGCGCCACGGGTGTGATTAGCCCGCCGAGTACACAGCCGGGTACCGTCCGGGCCGTGATTGGGGCGCGCGCAAACAGAGTGCACCCACGATATATCGCCCGCAATCATACTTGAAAAAAAAAATAACCAAAAAAATGCTATTTAGCCCCCCAAAATAGAAAAAGGAGCAAAAAAAATTCACTTGAAATATGAAAGGGCATCCAAACTCTGCAATAACGCATTTCACCCTTCAAAATGCTGTTGTTTGATTTTTTATTTTTCTTTTCTTTTTTCCCGTGCGCCTTTTGACAGTTAGAGAGTGCGTTTGGCCGTCGGTGAGTGACGGCTGACACGGCCGCACAATTAGCGGCGGCCACGCGGCGGCCACGCGTCACGGGCGGCGGGCGGCGGACGGCCGTGCCGGTCCATGTCGGTGCGGGGCCCTGCCGGGGTGGACCCGAATATGGATAATCGGCGGTGCCGGGCGGGCGGTGGTGCCGCTGGCCCGCCGCCCCGCCCCCGCGCCACCACCATGCCTGTGCCGGGGCCGTGGTGGGGGCGCACGAAGGGCTTAGGGTGCCGCTGCGGGGCGGGGTGAGACTTTTGGCACCTCGGCCACGCGCCGCCACGCGCCGCCACGCGCCTCCCGCGGCCCGCCCACCGGGGCGCCCCCCAGCCAATAGGAAGGCGTCGGCTGCTGCCAGCGGGCCGCCGCCACCGGGGCCCAGCGCGATACGCACCCTTTGTACTTCGGCCTGCTGCCGCCACCTCCGCCGCCCCGGGACCCGTTACCCGCGTCGTCCCCAGCCAGAAATTTGACGTCAATTGACGTTTAGCTTGAGATCAACCAAAGTCTACAAACGTCAATTTTACTTTATGATGGTTATAATGATGAGTTGAAAAGTTAATGAATGTCTACTAACATCAACGACATTGATGTCAAAATTTTGATCTTCCATAGACGTCAATATGAGGTCTACGAACGTCAACGTCTACAAAAGAGTTTTCATAGACGGCAAAGTAGGTCTACCAACGTCGACGTTGTCGTAAGCTCATCGTAACTGCTCCAGTAAATGAAGAGGCATGTAGATAGGCAGCGCATTCAACTCCGCTGTGCCAGTAGGCAAACTTTCGTCCCAGGGCGCAGGCGAGCGCAGGCTCGAATCGGTGCGGCTGATAAGAACAAGGACCAGCGCCGTGCACCGCGCAAGACGTTCGCACCCACCACATGCGCCAAGAGTGTGCGGGAGGAGGTTAGGTTAGGCTAGCTGAAAAGATTCTGTGTAAAAAGTTCTCTAACACCTCTCGATGCATTAGCAGCGTTTTATAACCAAAGGCGCATTTATCTGGGCACTTTTAGAGCGAAAAATGGTTTTGGTCCGAGAGATGGCGCTAGTGTCGCTTTTCCAGCTCGTTTACCATTTATTTCACGATAACGCCCTTTAAAATGTGTTTCAGTTTGTGCAAACTTGGGTACCGGTCAAGTACTATGACCTGAACAATGTAAAACCTATTTGAACTGTGTCAGTCCTTTCCATTAGTGGGAAAAAATAAAATAAAAGATAGCTCGCGCGGCTGAATTAGGTAGACTCTGAATAAATACCCCCGGCCGTCCCTGCAGCGTGTGCGGGAGCCCCGTGACGTACATCTGAGGAAATCCGGCCTGCGCAGTGCGTATTGGGCGTTATAACTGGTGCTAAGACCCCTACTGTAACGAGATATTTTTGTACAAGATCTCTGAAGGAATCGAATAGTATTATTTATAGTAGTCCAGTGCTGCTAGCGCCTGCCAAGCAAGACTTTTACTTCATCGGTATCGCCCCTTTCCACCGGGTATCGGCAGTGACACCCGCGCCACTCGCCCTAAACATCTATGAGACATAAAAGTGTTGACGTCTAATTGATGTTGCGGAAGTGGCCATAATTGACGTCAATTAGACGTCTACGAGAGACGTCAATTTGATGCAACGGCGTCAATTTTTAGACGTCAATTTGACGTCAGATTGACGTCAAATTTCTGGCTGGGTCGGGTACCCCGGAGCACCGTAACGCCCTCGGGGCCACGACGACGGAATGTGCCAACGCGGAGAGCGGGCGCTGTAACTTTTGGAAAGTGGCTCAGTCAGTACTAGTGTCGTGTCGTGTGTGTGTGTGTGTTGCTAGGCGCGCCGCAGTTGTCGGGTCACCTCTCTGTCTCTCTGTCTCTCTCTCGCTCTGTCTGTCTCCCTCTCTGTCTCTCGGCAAATGGGATTACACGGCGAGGTGCTCACTGTGTACTCGATACTACATACGACGGGTGATGCAAGCGGGATGCACCCCGTCCGCAGCGCAGATCCAGTGGCGTAGGAAGGGGGGGGGGGGTTTTGGGTGTTTAAACCCCCCCGTCACCGGAGACCGGGCTAGGCAACCCGCTTAACAAACGCCTGGGTGTAGGCAAAATGCGCGACATATCCCCCCCCCCCCCCCCCCAAAATCAGAGACTTCCTACGCCACTGCGCAGATCATCGCTGCCCCCCTCTCTCTCTCTGTCTCTCTCTGTCACTCCCACACGCACCATTCGGGGGGATGTGATGGCCGGGGCCTAGATGCCTGCGATACGGTCGCGCACCGCCGCCGCTCCCCGGCCGCCCGAGTCCGCGGTCCGCGCTGCCGTTGCCGGTGCTCGGCGCGGACGCACATGCAGGCACGGCGGCGGGGCGGCGGCCCCGGCTGCTCATTAGGATCCCCCTCCCCCGCTGTCACGTGCCCGTCAGTCAGTCAGCGAGCCCGCGCCGTCGGCCGCGCGTCGGCCGCGCCGTGCCGGGGCCCTCGCGTGGCGCCACTGTGGTGGCCGGCTGTGGCCGTGGCGCCCCACCGCGGCCGGCCCCCTAAAGGCCCCCGATAACGGCAGTGCGCACAGACACCTCAGACAGCTCGATAATTCCCCGATACTTTTTGTTTCGCCGTGTTTAATGGGGGCGCGCGGGCCGCTCTCCGTGCCGCGTGTGTAACAATCTGGCCGCGCCGTACAGAGAGGGGGGGGGGGGGGGGTGCCGTGGTTATCGTGCGGGGCCCCGCGCTGCGCCAGCGGCCGCAGCCTACGGGCCCGCCGTTTCGCAAGCTTTTAGCGTTTCGCCCCGCGCCCGTTATTTATCTATCAATTTTTTTCCCCCACCTGTTTCTGTGCACTTTTATCGCCTTTTACTGCCGGGCGTCGCCTTCTGTTTCGCCTCGAGGGTCCGCGCCGCGTACCGCTTCTCGGACCCGATCTCGGTCCGGGTTTGATGGCGCTGCTGCGCCGAGCTGCCCCAGAAGCTGGCCACCTCTCACCTGGAGGACCGGGGGCCGCTTCCGGCCGCGGTCTGAGAGTCATAAACCCGCGGGGGGTAATCGCGGTAGCAGAAGGCGGCAGCCCACCCTGGAGGCCAAATCAGAGGACGCCGTCAGGGACCGCTGTCAGAGACGGTAGCTAGCACAGGCCGCTGGCAGAGGCCTCTGTCTGAGGGAGTGCCGTCAGAGTCCGCCGTCAGAGTCCGCCGTCAGAGGCTGCCGTCAGAGTCCGCCGTCAGAGTCCGCCGTCAGAGGCCGCCGTCGGACACCGCCATCAGGCGCTGCCGTCGGTGGCCGGACGCGGCGACAGCGGACCACAAGAGACGCCACCCGGTCCATAAACAGCGGCCATTAGAATTAAACCGCACACCGCGCGATTTCCAATCACTTATTTCTGGAATGGGTTTGGCGGCGCGAAGCCGCGGAGCCCCACGACAGCCGTGGCGGCCGCGGCACGGTCCCCGGTAGCCGGCCGCCGCCGTGACCACCGCCGCTATCAGATGACAGAGAACTCCACTCAGGTGTTTTGTTTCTTCCTTTGGCCATCGTGGCGGCGGCGGCGGCTCCCGGGCGCAGCGCGGCGCCGCGTGTGTCCGCTAATGTGCGTGTTACTGTCCGCGCCATCGGCACCTCCGACCCCGAGTCACGACTGGGCACGGAGAGAACAGAACCCACACTCAGTGTTAATCTAAAGAATTTCTCGCAAAATCGTGCACACAAATTTAGTGTACGAATCTTGTTAAAGCGATGTACAAAAATGTCCAAACGTGCAAATATTGTACATAACATTCTGTTAAACACTTAACAAACATGTGCATTAAGTGTGAGGCTGGTGGTGAATGCTCCCGTATCGTAGCCCCCACTTGCTTCGGCGGTGCACGCACCCCCCCGGGGGCAGGGCATCATAATAAGTGTTCCGGCCGAGAGCCCGCGGCACGGCGGCACGGCGGCCCGGCGGCCCGGCGTTTGATTTTCTTACGCAGCTGATCGCGGTGTGCCGGAAGCAGAGGGTTGAGATCCCCGATAAAAACCCTCGCCGAAACAATACGGACCGCGCGCGGGCGTCTCGCGAGTCCTTATCACGCACTTCATCATTTGGGGACGAAGGGAAAAAATTAAATGAGAAGGAGGTTTCCTTTCTCTTTTTTTTTCGTGCGACGCCGTGTGTGTTTTTTTGTGTTACTCACGTCACAATGGTCATACGACGCGTGCTGCTGGATTGATGACGCTAATACACACCCGCGGCCCCCGCACGGTGCCCCGCCTGGCTGCTCGCAGTGCTTGAAACGTGCGCCTGATTATAACTAACTACTTCTTTCTCCCTTTCGCGTTTCCCCCTTGAAGCGCATGCCAGCAATGAGCGGCGCTGCATGTCGCAAAGCTCGGGTGCATGTATATGATTTTCTTATCATGATTTATTCTTATCGGTTTTGTGTCTCTGTTACAGATGCCCCAGGTAAATACGCAGGTCGGAGGAAGCCCGATGAAGGCCGCTGTCAAGTGTGAGTCACTAAGTGCATGCACTGTGTTCGACGCCTGCCACTCCCAGACGGTACCAGAAATTTGTTTCTGCCCTTAAAAACTTATATTTTGAGGGTAGTGTAGTTTATTTTGGCGACTACTTTGCCTTTGCCTATTCCATAGGAGCACCTTTCTTTCTAGCCCCTTTCATTTGAGGGTGGGCGCCTGCCGGGCGCTGGGCGCGCATGTGAGTCTGTGCCCACACATTCTCTCAGTCTTTCTCTCCATGTGTGTGTTTTGGGGCTGAGGGTCAAGGAGAGGGGGTGCCCTGGATGGCAGATAGAGCGAGGTGCCGTGTGCGGGCAGAGCCTTTGGGCCAGTGTTGTGTACACACCCACCCACACACACACACATACACACACACACACACACACACACGTGTCTGTAGGGTGGTGGAGTGCCAAGCGTAAAATTAGCCTCCCTCTAGACTGTGCGCAGGGCAGCGGCCCAGCGAGGAGGGGGCGGCGGGGCGGCGGGGAAGGGTTGGTGCACGGTTCGTTCTCAAGACGGACGTATTTACACCCCTCACACGTACTCCGTACTCGGACCCTCCCTTCCGTCCCTCCCGAGCGTTTCTTGCTTCACTGCCACGCAACCCGCATTGGGGTCTCAATATATATACCCCCCCCCCCCTCTCTCTCTCTCTCTCTCTCTCTCTCTCTCTCTCTCTCTCTCTCCGCGCCCTTCCGTTCTCCATGACTTCCCTCTTACAATTTCCGAGTTCAAAAACTGTCTCTTTGCAAGTTTAGATTAATGGATACAGACTTCAGGTCGGGTAGCCGCCTGATGCTCGTTTCGTGTCCCCTTACCTTTGAACACTGTTTACACTCAGAAAAGAAGGATGCTTGATTCAAAGAAATTTCTACAATTACTTGTGATTCTTGGTAGATTTTATTCAATTTAGCATGCAAATGACTCAAAAATTATTGGCAAGTATCTGACTTAAATCAAGAAACCCCCTTCAATGGACGCTTGATTGAGGCACCCCTATGGTAGATTCAGGCATCCAAGGGGCTTTCATAATTCAAGCACCGTTAATATTAGGAGACAAGCAGATTCTTGTTTCAAGCATATGCTTGGCGGAGAATTTGCGGTTTAAGCGTAAAAAAATGCATTGATTGAGGCATAAGGCTGGGTTCAAGAATATTTTTTTAGAGTGTAGTGTAATTAAACCAGGAGGAGGAAAAGTCAACCTAACGAAAAACTTCTGTACTCCCTAAGTCTCAGTCTTTTGCAAGTGTACAGCGCTCGCGACTTGTTTTTTTTTTTAAAAACATTTATTTCTTTTCTTTGCCGAGTGTCGTGACGAACATGCATTGTGCCGACAGTATTTAAATGTCGGTGACTGGGCGCGCATGCGGCACGGGCGGCAGCCGCGGCACGGGCGTGCGCGCGGGCGTGACGACAGTTGTCACCCCCGGGCGTGACTGGTTACACCCTGGCACCATGTGTGTGTGTGTGTGTGTGTGTGTGTGTGTGTGTGTATGGGTGGGTGCGGTCCGTTTCGGGTGCAAGGGGACTTCTCGGTAACGCATATGAATAATATGTGTGTCCTGCGGACGCGGCACTCGGGGGCACGCGCTCTGCTTTGGCCGGGGAGGGGGGGGGGGGGGGGGGGGGGCACGCACACAGCGGGCATCTCACTCACACCTCCACCTTCCCCGTCTTGCCGTAACGCCCACTCGCATCTCGCTTCCTCCTCGAGAATACATCACGATGCTAATTTTGTTGCCTCGAAAGCTAATCGAGAGGAAGTGATCGCCTTTAGAAAATAAGAGCGAGCGGGGTGGGGGGGGGGGGTCGATAGAGAAGGGGGAAGGGGAGGGAGAGAGGGGATAGTCACCACACCCGGCTGCTCAGTGCCCCTATCCGGTGTCACGTGACGTGGAGGCCTACCGCCCCCCTCACCTCACCGTGAAGGACTACCAACCCCCGCACCCTTACCCCTCCCCGCCCCACTCCGCGACCTCCGCCACCTGTAATGAGCATCATCTCTACGCCTCGGCCTTTTATTCCGTCTCTCTCTTTCCCCATGGTCCTCTTGCCTATATCTCGTCTGTGAGTGAGCGTCTGAATGAGATGGACCGGCTAAGACAAAAGTCTCTCCCCCGTTCCCCTTCTCACCCCTCCCGCTCTCTTTCCTTTTCTCTCTCTCTCTCTCTCTCTCTCTCTCTCTCTCTCTCTCTCTCTCCCCCTATTCCTCCCTCTCTCTCTGTTGCGCCACCCGGTTGTTATGCGAGCGCCCCCGGTATTACTCCAATTCCCCGCGCGCGGACGTGTCGTCGCGTCGAGATGGCCAATGAGCGTCGGCCTCAGCTTTGAGGCGCGGAGGACTCCGGCCGCGGCCCTGGCGGCCCCGAGGACACGATCGCGTCCGCGGCTCCGGGCACTCCGGGGGTCAGCGGGGGCTCGGAGGGGAGGGCGGGGTGACTTGTGGCTTCAAAGACACGCGGCGTGCCGGAGAAGGCGACACCAGGCAATGTCGTGCAACGTGCCTCTCCCCCAGGGTAATTGCTGGTAAGTATGCTATGGCATTAAAATACATCATTTCAAAAAAAAAAAAAGAAACTGTAAAACATACACAAAAAAAAACGCAGCAGCCTTTTCATGGTGGACATGATCTACGCACAATTTGTGTTGTTATATTTTGCGTAAATTATGGTCCTTTATAATAAACTGTTCTGTGACAGACGAATTATTCTGGATATTCCTCTTTAGGTAGGCAACCGACCTTGGCGTGGCCCCGGCCCTGCGTTTTGCGAGACGAATATCATCTCTTTCTTTCTCTTTCTCTCTTCTCCTCCCCCCTCCCCCCCCCCCCCCTCTCTTTCTCTTTCTCTCTCTCTCTCTCTCTCTCTCTCTCTCTCTCTCTCTCTCTCTCTCTCTGCTCTCCTCTCCTCGCCCCCCGCCGCACAATTCATGTGAGCCATAAATCCCGAGCGCCCGCTCCGCCAGCGCCCCGCGGGGCCCCGCAGGGCTGCGGGGGCGCGGCGCCGCGAGCTGAGGCCCTCCCATAGGTGATTTACAGGGCGGGATGCGGCGGCCGGCGCCAAGGGGCGTCACTGGTGGCCACGCCACGCCACGCCACGCCCCCGCGGCCCGGCCAACCACGACGCTAGTTCGTTCATCCGAGGTGCATCGTGACCATGCGGCGGACCGCCGTCCGGCAAAAACCCTCTGAACCTTCTCTCCTCCTTTCCTCCTCTCCTCCTCCCCTCCTCCTCCTCTTCCCCCTCATCCTCCTCCCCTTCCTCCGCCGCCTCCTTCTCTAGCTGCGGCTCTTCCCGTTCCCAACGGGCTTGAACACTCCGTATTGCGGCGGCTCCTCGCTCCGCCATCTCCTGCCGCGGGCCGCGAGATGCGCGGCGGGTGCGTGGCGGAAGGGGTTGGCGTGATTGCGGTGCCTGTTACCGAAGCATCAATCCTGGAACAGGACGAGGAGGATAGGCCGGAGGGGGGGGGGGGGGGGGGGGCGCTGTCGCACGGGGGAAAGGACCTGTGGAAGGGAACGCTCGGGCCCCACCCCCAGCAACCCCCGGCCTCGTGGAGGAGTACCAGGTGTGTGCGGCGCGGCGGGCGGCGGAGGGTGCGAGACAGAGATGGAGACACAACAACGACCCTCGCCGCGCTTCTCAACGAGATTTAAGGAGACAGTAATTTCTCCGTTCAGTTTGTCCAATTGAGGGAGTGCATGCAGGGGACAAATGGACGGTAACACACACACACACACACACACACACTCACTCACACACACACACACCGCTTCCCCGGCAGCACCTGACGGGTGTCCCAAAGCCGTTACCCACAGCACCCCCCGTGTTGCCGGCGGCGCCGTCACGGAACGACCTCCGAGCTCGCCTCGCGTTTTGATAGCATTTCCCTGACGTTCACCTGCTTCTTGAGTTACGGTCCTGAAGAACCTTCTTGTCCTTTTTCTCTCTCTTCTGTCTGTCTGTCTCTCTGTCTCCCTCCCCCTGTATTTTTTAAACACGGAGTGTCACCTTGTTGCCTCATTTTAATGTTTGCTGTTCTTCCCGTGCGGTATTAGCATTACCGTCTCGCTGGCGTGTTATGGCTGTAGTGAGCGACGAGTCAGAAACCCGGCCATTTTTCCCTTCGCCGTGTTTTTCGTCCCGCTATGCTTAAAAGTGTCGAAAGGAGTTGGTGGCACGGAGTGGTAGATAGAACGAAGAGGGGAAAGGGGGGGGGGGGGGCAACTAGAAAGAGAGGACCTTGCTTGGCCGTCGCGAGCATTAGCATAATTCGATATGATGAAAAATGCATGACTCAGTGTGCCCGGCGTGCCGTGCGCTGCCATGCGCTTCCACGGGCTGCCACGGGCCACAGCGCCAAACACATACGCAGAGGCAGAGAGGGGAGGGGGTACCGAGGTCTGCTGCTGCTCTAGGCGAGCCTCGCCGCACCCTTCTCGACGCAAACACCTTCGTATGGCTTCCGAAAATGGATCAATGGTGATGGGATTTGAGGTACCGCTAAACAAAGAAGATTCAAAGTGAGCTCCTTTCAAAAACAATTGGTGCATAATTAAATGAGGACATTTTTTTAGCATTATAAAACTTATAAAATTTAATTGAAATTGTAACAATATCTTCAGGAATTTTTCGTTGTGGTTGTAAATTTATTTGCCCGCAGGGATAGAGAAACTAGATAGGAAGAGAAATAGGGGATGGTTGGCAGATCGATAGGGATGAGAGAGAGAGAGAGAGAGAGAAAAGTTAGAGAGAGAGAAGAGAGAATGAGAGAGAAGAGACAGAGAGAGACTCTGTGTCCACAGAGCGAGGCAGCGCCAGCAGACACTGTGGGTGTTACACGGTCAATTTGGTGCGATCAGGGAAGCGGAGCTGGGCCGGGCACTGTGGGGAAGGGAAGGGGGGGGGGGGCAGGACGGGGCCGCCAGCGAGCCCCCACCACTGATTATACGGGCGGGTCTCAATCACACGGGGTTAGGGCCGCATGCCAAGCGGAGCCGGGCCGGGGAGCAGCGAGCGGGGAGCACTGGCGCCCGCGGGGTACGCAGCGCGGCGGCAGCCCGGTCCGGCGGGCCTCCCTACCCCGTGCCAGCCGGCGGCCCCCGGAGCCCCGCCGCCTGCGGGCCGCGGGATAGGCAACACGCCCGCACTCCCGCCCGGCGGGCTTGCCTACCTCGCGCCCCACCGCTGCATCTGCTGCTCTGCGCCCTCTCACTGCTGCTATCCGCTGTCCGCATACACATATTTTCAATTTTCCTTTTCTGTTTTTTTTTCACGTGCTTGAAAATGAGTTTTGCCGCGCTATAGGAAGAGTCTCGATTACTATTTAGAGGAGGGGGCGGAATTGATTCCGTACACTTGTATTCAAATGCGCCGCCAGGGGCGCTTCCGAGTGCCCTCACTTCCAGCCGACGGACGCCTCCTTCCCGCGCCGTCACAAAGGAAGAAAGGGCGCGGAAAGTTTGGAGAGAAAGGGAGGCGAGGAGGGGGGAGGGGGAATCTTTTGCACAAAGACGCGGCTGGTGACGGTGAGCAGAGCCCCCTCTTTTTTCCCTGCATCCTCCCGCACGCCACGCGAGGGAGAAAGAGAGAGAGAGAGAGAGAGAGAGAGAGAGAGAGAAGGGAGGGGGGGGGGGTGAGAGGCAGCGGAATTTCTTTGACCTTGCGCGCCGGTGGCACTAAGGCGCGGGATTAGCGGGGACTTCCAAGACGCCGTATGCGCGTCGCGAGGGAGCCACTCCGAGGAGACGTAGTCCGTCTCTGTCTCTCTTGGGCCCTCGGCGCTGGCGTGACAGAGATGGAGCGAGAGGTGTGCGGCGTGTGGTGGGTAAGACAGAGAGACTGGGCTTTCTTGTGCGTGTGTGTGCGCGCGGCCTCGTTTTTGTGTCGGCACGGGGGTGGATGCCGCTTTTTCTTTGCCTGGGGGTTAAACACAGGAAGGAGGAAGGGGGTGCATCCCTCTCGCTGTCTCTCTCTATCTCACACACACAGACACTCACCGCTTCCCTCATCCGTCCCCTACCATCTCACTCACACACACACTCTCTCTCTCTCTCTCTCTCTCTCTCTCTCTCTCTCTCTCTCTCTCTCTCTCGCTGGTCTTACATCCTGGTCCCCTCCTCTTCCCTGTACAGTACCTTCTCTCTGTCTCTCTCACCCCCGCGCGTGGTCTTCTCCTTCCCTTTTTCGGTCTCCCTCAACAACAACACACACACAGGCACACATGATGCTAGCCACTGTGCCTCGTTAGGCCATCTTTATCGCAACACCATTATATGGCTACGCCGTACAAGACCCTCGTAACCGCTTTGCGTACGCTCGGCCGGCCCTGGCACCCACCCCCTCCCTCACTCCGTTTTTTTTTTCATTCGCAATTCCCGTCGGGTGCTGCCCTCCCCCGCGCCGCGCGTGTCAGAAAAAATACGAAGCGGACGACTCTCTCTCTCTCTCTCTCTCTCTCTCTCTAACACACACACGCACACGCACACAAAGACCCCGTGAAAGAAAGATGTGAGAGAATGCGTCATTGACCGCGCGTATGCTATTAGAGCCATTCAGGCTCAGAGGCGGCCGGCGGCGGCCGACGGCGGCCGAGGCCTCGTCGCCGTCCTCCTCCCCCGCCGGACCTCGAACCCGCGGCCCGCCGCCGCCGCAGTGCAGGAATGCGAGGCAGCGCAGGACGGCTCGCGGGGCGCGGCCGTGCCAAAGTCCTCCCAGATCGGGCGGGCGGCGCACGGCGGCGGCATCGGCGGCGGCAGCGGCAGCGGCGGTGTCCCCTGCATGCGAGGTGAGGCCGCTGCCGCCGCCGGCCAAGGCCACAAAGCTGATATGGCAGCGCCAACACAACATTCTGACCGGCGGCGGCAGCAGCGGTAGCGGCGGTGTTTTCGTGCCGGTGACACGGGTGTTGATGCCCGGGCTGATCTGGTTTTTGGTATTTCCCGTCAGAGCACATCGCCAGTAATGGGATGCCGATGCCCCCGCACAATGAGCCCCCGGGGGACGGCCGCTGCTGGGCTCCGCCAGGGCTCCGCCAGCGGGCACGGCGCGGCGCCGCGGCCCACACAGCCCGGTGCGGCGTCTATCAGGGGATCTAACTTCACTCTCATCCCGCGGTGCACTCCGCGCACCAGTCGTGGCAGCCTAGCCGAGTGCGAAAGAGACGGGACGTCCCATTCGACTGTGCGCCTACGACTACGGTCTCTCTTGCACTACCGCAGTCCAATGCGGCGTCGGCGTCCCGTCTCTCTCGTACTCAGCTAGATCGCCACTGCCCAACACGTGTGTGTGTGTGTGTGTGTGTGTGTGCAAGATGGGGGCAAATCGAACAGGGTTCACGACATAACGATATGGGTTGTGGTGGATAGTCACCGCGGGTCTGTTGGCGGCGGTGCAACGCAGTGAGAACTGGGCCACCAGACCCCACTGGCGACGGAGCAGAGCGGAGAGACACGCAAAGTGTCTTCAAATTAACACCCCTGCCGCCGCCTGCGTTGAAGCCCTTTCAGCTCGTATTTTTTTAGAATCTCTCTCTCTCTCTCTCTCTCTCTCTCTCTCTCTCTCTCTCTCTCTCTCTCTCTCTCTCTCTCTCTCTCTCTCTCTCTCTCTCTCTCTCTCTCTCTCTCTCTCTCTCTCTTCCCCAGGCCGGTACGTGTCGCACGACTCTCGTCCGACGCCGCCGCTGTCCGCCGAGTGCCTTTGTCGGCGCCAACTGTCACACTCGCGCACCACGCGCCCGTGACGCGCCGTGCCTCACGGCCCGCCTCACGGCCCGCCTCAGGCCCGGCGCCGGCCAGCGTGGCAGCCAGCTCTTTGCGGTTTTCGCTCCTTCCGCTGCTGGGCGTCAGCCCGGTGTCAGCCGGCGGCAGGGCGGCCTGCGCGCGGACGTCGGGCGTGACCGCCGGGGGGCCGCCGGGGGGCCGCCGTGACGACCCCGCAACTGGCGGCCGGCCTCGGGGGGCCTCGTGGGGGAGCTCCGCGCCACGCCACGCCGCACCGCCGGGGCTGCCGACGCCGTATGGGATGAATGAATGATTGCTCACATGGCGCGGCGGCGGGCGCTGGCGCGCGGCGGCGGCGCTGTCGGTTACACTTCATTCTCACGCGATGAATAACAATACTTATAATACCTTGTCGCTGGCTTGCGGTGTGCGGCCCGCCGGGCTGCGGCCGGGGCGGGTGAGGCGGGGAGGGTGACGCCCACCGGTGTCCACCGAAACGGAAGTTGCCGTTCCCATTCATTTAAATTTATTTTCATAGCAAAAAATTCCTGATCGGAGAAATACTTGTAACCCGTTTCGATACACAACTATATATTCTCTCCGTCCGTGTTTCATTTCCAATGCGGACCAAAAAAACAATTAATTCAGGTATTTAGTTTTTGTTCCCCTTTCTTTGGCGTCACTGCTTCCGGAAGACTTCCGGTCCTCGGACACGCCGCGTGCTGATCGGAGGCGACAGTCTTGGCGCGTCCGGGCCGGACCCCGTCCCGCGGCGCGGCGCCGGCGCGCAGGTGAAGAAGTGGGTTCTGCTCTAGTGCCTCTCTAGTGGCGGCGCGGCCGGCGCTGCGCGGGGCCGGCGGGGCCGGCGGGGCCGCCATGTTTACCCACAGTCGGCGTTAACAGGCGCCCGATTAGCATATTCGGTGGCGCTCGCGGCCGCTCGCCCGCCGGACAGCTCATTAGGCCGCGGCCATCCTCCGCGTCTTTATGTCCCGTCCACACACTTTTCTCATAATTGAACAGTTAGCGGGGGAGCAAGGGGAAAGTGGGGGGGGGGGGGGGTAAAAAAGGGTTATCTCGGACAACATTTCGTTCGGAGTCCAGTTCGGGAGCCGCACGGGCCGCGCTGCGCTACGCTGCTGCGCTACCGGCCCTGACATGTGACATTTGGGGAGCCCGGCGACATTCCCAGGTGTCGTGGGACCGGCAGGGCCCGGCGGCCCGGCGGCCCGCCCGAGGCGTGGGCAGTAATGGTTGTCTTATAACCGTACAATACTGCCTGCTGCTGCTGACCAGTCAAGCGACGGGGACGAATCTCGCCTCGCCTTCTTTAAAAAACCCCTGGCGAAATGAGCGGGGCAGAAAAATGGGAAATTGTTTCTGCGGGTCTCCGCGGGGGGTCCCCGCTGAACGGTCGCCGCTTAGCCGCCTGCCCCCTCTCGCCCCTGCCGAGGCGCCCCGTGGGCCCAGATCAGAATCATCGACCCTTTCCTCCTGTCCGTGTGCAGCTTCTGGAATTGTTCGCGAGAGAGCGCCAGCGAGGGGGCCCTTCTTGCTTGTGGTGCTGGTGGACACGACTCGAGAGAGAGAGAGAGAGAGAGAGAGAGAGAGAGAGAGAGAGAGAGAGAGTGATGAGGATGGAGGAAGGGACGACATCGGCATTAATTCCAATCTCTGGAGAGGAGCCTTCCTGCCGTACTTATCGAGGCCAGCTACCGGCCGGCAGCAGCTGGGTCCTCCACCTCCTCCTCCACCACCTCCTTCTCCTCCTCCTCCTCCTCCTCCTCCTCCTCCTCCTCCTCCTCCTCCTCCTCCTCCTCCTCCTCCCCGCCCTCCTCACGCCATCCTCCTATCCGGTAGCCGTCGGGCGAGCGAAGCAACATGTTCGATAAGGCCTGGGCGCCACTTGGGAGGTATCGAGGTATCGACTCGACTCGCCCAAGTGCTTTTCATTCTCGCCGATCAATGGCGGTTCGGACGCGGATGCCGCGCGGCCGCCAGAGCCGCCGCCGGTCCGGTGGGAACCCCGGAGCCGCGGCCGGCCGGCGTCTCAAACGGCACGATAAAGACACTCAGCCCGTGTCGGCCGCCAATAACTTATTGAACAGTGCGGGAACAGCGAGAAAAAGGCGCATAGTCATATGGGTGTCGTCTTTTGTTTCTTTGATTATTTTATTTTTTGTGGGCATAATAACGGGGTATGTTTTGTACAGGGTGGAGACGCGTTAGGTTCAACGCCTTAATTATTTAAGCATTCTATTTTTCCTTGTTTGGCACTGGGTGCTTTGCGATAGGCGCGTCGTATTCTCTCTGCTGCCGTCCACGAAACCCACTGTGTGGTGTGTGAGTGTGTTGTGTGTGTGTGTGTGTGTGTGTGTGTGTGTGTGTGAGTGTCAGAAACCCGATCCGCCGCGGCCGTGTGTCCATAGAAAATACAGCGTGATAATGAGTTTCCGGAGGGCCACAGGCGCTAAAACTAACGACTTGGACATAATCAGATTCACGGGGCACCGGCCGGCGGCAGCTGTAGCGGCGGCAGCAGTAGCGGCGGCAGCAGTAGCGGCGGCAGCAGTAGCGGCGGCAGCAGTAGCGGCGGCAGCAGTAGCGGCGGCAGCAGCGAGGGGGCTGGTGGGCCCCACACGGCCCACACGGGCGACGGTGGTGATCCCGGCGGGGCCCGACGGGCGGCGGGGGGCTGCGGCCTGTGACAAAGTGAGCCGAGCGGCCGCCACCCCGATCGCTTATCTCCTAACCCCCACGTCATCGGGGCCCAATCGTCGTGCTCGGGAAGGAAGGCGTTCACAAGAAATCAACTAGGGAACTCGAGAACAGGCTTCTGAACCGCAGTCACAAAACGCATCGTGGACCGCCGGTTTCGCAATCAAACGTTTTTATTTTTGTTGTGTATTTTTTTCGAAGTGCCAAACGCGGCGCGGCGGCGCAGGGTTCGTCGCACGGCCCGGCGCGGTGGCGTTCGGAACGGCGTCAATTAAGATTAGCGCCGATGAGTTTGTCGTGTTTGGCGGCAGACGCCCTCTCATTATACTGACCTTTTTTTTTTCCTTCGCTCGCACATTTCCGTTTGGACGGGGTGTTTCAGAAACAACCTTGGCGACACGAATTATTGAGTGTACTCGAAAAAGAAATACCAATCACAACAAAACCGCGATTTATTTTTTTAGAGTCTCGCTACTCAAACGTGACTTGATTCTGAACTTTCGACTTATATTTTCCATAATTTGCCTATCTGGCTGCGTCGAGTATGACTCTAATTCGAACAGTTTTTCCGCACTACACGAATCCCCCGAGGGTGAGGAGGAGGCAGAGGAGGCATTGGATTCGTCATTAAGGCCCCGCGCGGAGGCGCGGCACTGGGAGGGAAGCCGGCGGGGGCCGGTGAGTGCGCGCGAGACACATTCCCGGGGGAAGTGTTGCCGGCCACTAATTAGGGACACCGGGAGGAGTCCGTGGGGACACCGGGGGACACCGGGGGACACCGGGGGGGTGTCCGGCTCGGCACACCCGACGCCACACCCGATTTCTTGTTGGGTCATTTGCAATTTCGCGACTCGCTGCCGCCGCCGCTGTGGTGACCGCCGCCGGGTCGCCGACATTCCGATACGCAGATGCGATAAGAGGATGCGGCCGATGCGTGAGGGGAGAGAGAGAGAGAGAGAGAGAGAGAGAGAGAGAGAGAGAGAGAGAGAGAGAGAGACAGAGAGAGTACCGACTAATTCGTCGTGCACAACTTACTCGCCCCGTGCTGGGGCCTGCACCGCGGTATCACATACTGAAATGACGCAAATGACAAATCCAGGGCGATTTCCGGATCGTTAAAAATCCAAAGCAATCGCGTGTGTTTTATTTTATTTAAAAAAATATTTACACGGAATAAAGTGCATTCTTTATATGGTGTCACCTCAGCTCCATCAATGGTCGGCTCCCTTGGAGCGTGGAAAATGTACTTCGACATTACTGGACACGTTCTCAGGTAGCCGGGCCGCCGGCCCGCGGTTCCAGCCACAACCTTGTTGTCAACTACTCAGCATCATTTGCGCCTACAGCGCGTATAGTACTCTGGTCCCCCATGCAAACTGGACGCCTTCTTTTCTTGCCTGCTTTTCGCAATAAAAAGTGATCTAGGAGCGGCGATGCGGGGTGGACCTGTTATAATTAGGTGCAGAACACGTTCAGTCGGTGAACAAGAGGCCAGAAGGAAGGGGCCCCGCCTGCCCAGCCCGGACCGGGCCAGGCTGGGCAGCCAGGCTGGGCGGCCGCGACCGAGGTGGTCCTCGGCGCCATAAAACCAAACACCATTAACACAGGTCGCCTCGCAGGGCAGCAGCGGCCGTCCTCCACGGGCCTCATGCACTTTTTCAAACCGAGAGGAAACGGGTATTTTCAACAAAAGAGAGACGGCAGGAATGTGAGAGACGGTGAGAGATGTTTCTTGTTTTATTCCCCCCTCCGGGTGGTGACATAATTAAGGCCGGCCTGACCGATCTTCATTGGTCCAGGGTCTCTCGCTCTCTCTCTCTCTCTCTCTCTCTCTCTCTCTCTCTCTCTCTCTCTCTCTCTCTGTCACACGCACACAATTCCCATCCTTGTCGCTCCCGAACGCCCGTTGCGTTACCTTACAAATTTATCAGGCAATCACACGGGAGATGGTTGAGATAGGTGCGTCGGCCCCGCACACACACGCAGACGCGCACACACACACACACACACACGCTCAATCTGGTGCGGTTTGCGACCCGAAGAGCAGACTGAAAGTTGCACCTGGCGGCAGATTATTTCCAGCCGTTCTTGTTGTCATTGCTCGGCCCGGATTATGACACCAGACAAGGACAGCGTTTCGCCTCTCTCTCTCTCTCTCTCTCTCTCTCTCTCTCTCTCTCTCTCTTCCTCTCTCTTCCTCTCTCTTCCTCTCACCGCAGCCGCCGGGGCGGACCACGGAACGAGCCGCGGCAGGCTGCGCACGGACAGCGGTGAGTGCGTCGGATTGCCCGCTTCCGGCGCTGCTGCCGCGGTGTGCTGCGGCCAGAGCCAAGGGTTTGACCGCAGCGGCAGCCGCACGGGATAGTGGTGTCTCTCTTGCACCTCGCGCGGCATAACGCATTATGTAGCGGCATCTCCGTCCCTCCTCCGAGCACGTGATACTAGTTATGCACGGAGCTGAAAACGAAGAGGCGACCAGAGGCAGCGGAAGAGAGTGTTTAGGGGGAGGGCAACACGAGAGGCGAGATTCGTTGTGTAAACAACGACGATGACGCACGTAAAATTCGATTAATTCATGCGGCCTGTCATGGCATGGCTCCATGAGCATCGGTTTTACTACTACTCCTGAAATGAACTCGGTACAATGATTTTTTTTCTGGCCGCGTTGGTGGTGCGAAGAGTGTGCGCGCCCGTGTGTGTGTGAGAGAGTGTGTGTGTGTGTGAGTGGGCTCGTGCGGACGCGCCTTCAATACTCTTGCGCCCTCCCTCATGGCGATACGTTTACAAACGGAGCCGGAAACGCACAACGCCCTTTGCTTGTCTGGGCGTAATGGTGAGGTTCCGGTGGGTCGGGCCGGCGCGGCGCGGTGCCACGCTCCCGGCACGCTCCAAACCGTGGCTGCGGCGTGGCTGCGGCGTGCCGGCGGCG